>OY796867.1:1114002-1393440 GCA_963680765.1 Agrochola lychnidis
AACTCAGCTCATTCATGGTTTCTTTGGCCTTCCCCTACCATTTCAAGTTCGAAATGACACTGACTATTTGACTAACCAGGGTTGCGACTGACGTACTTAACTATCGTCAATCATAGAAGCTCCGGATCTTAATTTGTTGTGTTTTTAATCCTTTTTTAATAACCTGTTTATCTACCAAACATGTCGTGTGGTGTAAAATGCCAAAAGAGGCTATTACACGTTAGACACATCTACGTTAATAATGACGTAGATATGGAATAACAAAAACAAGACGTTATAGGAAAACATGTTACATCAGCCATCTGTACTGGTTCGTGAGTAACAGGGTAAAACAGGGCTATTTCCAAGTCTGTTCTATGACGTAGCAACACTGGTAGCTGGTTCCTTACTGTAATGTTGCAAAATAACGGGGAATGTTTAGACAAGTGTAGGCTGAGGATAAACAGATGTGGTTAACGTGAAGAGGTCATAAGGAAATGTTTATTGTTAGTGACGGACTGAATAAGTCTCAGGGCAATCAGACGAATCAAACCGAAGAAGGCACCCGGTGCGGACGGGATCACAAACGCCGCACTCCGCCACCTGCCACCTCTACTGTGGCAGCATCTACATCACCACATGCAAAACTAAGCATCAAAGACCTGACGTCACACAAAATCCTGCATCGTGCAAACAGGGTTACCGCGCGATCAGCATAATTATATATAACTTCCCCTACATCAATCGTTGGGCAGTTGCCCACTAGACACGACACCCGTCTGGTCGGAGGATCCTTCCTTTTCGATAGAGGATGAGTGAACTTTACAACCTGTGTTGCTCGTGCCTCTAAACTCCGCACCGTACCTTAACCTCCTTCTGGCAGTTGGGGAAGGTGATAATATTGAAGAACATTTGGAAGCCAGAGGGTTACTAACCCATCACCGCAGGGGTGCCGCAGGGGAGCTGTGTGTCTCTCCTGCCTTGAACTCTGTGTACACTGACGACATACCTGCCACGCACATAGCGAAACTCGTGATGTACGCCGATGACGCCGCGTTCGGCTGACCACACGGCCATCAAGATACAGCGCTCCCCGACTGGTTCAGTAAATGGAGACTGTCGGTGAACACAGGTAAGAGGCAGGCGATCATCGTAACGGCACGCGGCCGTTTGAACCCACCGAGCCTTGAGTTCATGGAGACCGAACTCAAGTGAACCAAGACTGATAAGTACCTGGGGAACACACACGACAGCCGGCACTTCATGGGCCCGCACGTCTGCAACACCGTCACGCGGGTAAAGGTAACCAGACATCTCCTTCGCCCAGTACTCTTGTCACGCTTCCCCATGCGAGTCAAGCTGGGGATCTACAAGATCTGTGTGCGACCGCAACTTACCTACGCCGCTCCGGCTTTGTTCGCTATCACGACTCTACAAAATGAAGCTCCGGACGCAGCAAAACTACGTGCTGCGTCAAATAACCAAAGCTCCTCGGTTCGTGAGGAATTCTGTAATCGACAGGGACCTGCGTGTCGAGAGCATCAACGACTTCTGCACCAGCTTGGCGCGGAGGATGTTTGCATGTGCTGTCGTCTCTGAATAGCACCACATCAGGGACATTGCACCATGGTACGCACGACCGCCCGACTACAAACACTTTCCGCGTGACATCAAACGCAGACGTCGCGCAACAATAATCACCGGACTTGACGCCTCTGAGTAGGTCGCCTTCACCTTCACACGCGACTTACCCATGACAAAAGAACTCCACATTCACCACATGACACTCGTCGCGGGCAAAGCGTCCCAAGATAACAGAGGCGTCACGCGCGCGGCTCACAAACACATGACTCCACACTCGCAGAAAAACCCCAGAAAACTACACGAGCGACATACACACACCTCAAGTCGCTTGATACTCACTACAACGCCACACGCCCTGCAATGCTTCTGGCTAGATCTGGTTTACATTGTGGGGGGCGCCAACCGAAACTGACACCCTCGTTGCTAGATCGGCCTTTGATCGACCTTTCCTAGGGAACTAGGGATGTCACCCGGCAGGGGCCTGGACGCACGAGCGTCGTGAAGCACTTCGGGCCCTCCTACAGATACACCCTACAAACACACCCCAGAACTCAGAGGGGAGGGAAACCCCTCAGTGACTACGTGTGCATTAGAGCACTCCCACCCCCTCCTCAGGAGGGAGAGGGGCACCCAACAACCAACCCGCGATTCCGAGGACGCAGAGAAGACCATGCAACGTTAAGCTTTGTCCTTCGAATGGAACCGCTTCTGCGATTTCTCTGGTATTGCAGATGACCATAGGCGTTGTTGGTTTTATTAAGTCTTTGCTGTCAGCAACCCAATGAGGCGTGAATCTGGAAAGCCCACTTTTCCTGCAACAAACGAAAATTAAAATTAGATTTTTTCCAAGAAATGGTTCGTATAATATACACACACAACAATACTCTGTCAATGTCCAGAAAATTCTGGTCGATGCCAAGATTCGTAGATTACATTTGACAGGGAGACATATTGTAAAAACAACAAAAAACATGTTAAACTATACGTAAGAACAGAAATTCGTAGAATATAGAAAGACACCTTTCACAACTATAAAGACACTACTATAACGGTGACTGCAAGGTGTATCAGCAGATGTTTTGCGTCGACACACCACTCGTGCCTTTTTCGCTTTTGGCAAAAACCAACCGGAAGTGACGCCGTCGTAGACTATTCAAAAACGGACATTCTGAAAATCCTGCAGAGTTTAATACTATAAATATTGTGCTGTGGTAAAACCGATCATTCTGATTCATCTTCTTTCAAAATCATGATTACAAATCAATTTGCTTAAAAATCAATTAGTTACGATTTTTATTTATGAATTTGACACGGCGAATAATTTAATCAGGAAATATTAGAATTAAAGAAAGATAAATAATTATTGCCTACTATTAATTATTCCATCACCTTTGAACGTATTTTTCTGTTAAATAAATAGATAAATAAAACAGTTACTATTAGTGACGTCAAAAATAAAAAAACAACGTAAAGCAATTTAAGGTAAAGTAGTAGAGTAAGGTTAGGGGATTTAGGAAAACCCGGTTCCATTTTGATTCATAAATTAATTGAAGGCATAAAATTAATACAACCAATACAAGACTTAAAATCTAAATGCAAAAACTGTAACTTTTCCTGTCAAATTAAAAATGGCTTCAATATTTTTTCAAGGGTGCCGTTGCACATCATAGTTGCATTCCTAGAATAAAGGAAATTATTGCATGCAACAGATATATAACATGACTCAGTTATTTGAAGTCGGCTAACATGGAAACGTACCATAATTTGCTGTTAGAACAAAGCCGACACTAACGTGAATTAATATTGAACAAAGAAATAAATTACGGTATCATATTTTTTCCGGACCCGGTTCTTAAGTAGCAGGTTGCATGTTCGAAGCCTACTAAGGACTAATGTGACTTTACCAATGTCACATTACGTAGCTTTATTCCAATTTATCTTCTCCTGGATACGAGTAACTTATAAAGGAAAACATCGTGAGTAAACCTATACCCTATTTGCGTAACAGACGATCAATTACAATCTGAATCATTTTTAAGGATATATTGCTAATCCACTGCATAATATACGTACATATTCGAAAAATTTGTCTGCTCAAAAACGTAAATAACGCAATGAATGTTATTGAACTATGTTACGCAATTAGGAAGCTGTTCACAATTTCTCGACAGTTTATAATCTAACGGAAATAATACCGATAGATTATAAACTAACGGTTCTCACAATCGGTGACATAAATATGTCGTGTTATACTATATAGCCATTTCATTTGACTGAAAAGGATTGACAGTTGATAGATCCAATATCCGAATAAAAATATCATTGATTAAAATCATTTATCATTTACGGTCAATGTAAGTTGATGGTCAATTTGCTAAACTATACATTTCCCTGACTACACATAGCCTTAATGCCCTCTCGTGACCAACGTATTGATCGAGCAGGCTATGAACACCTCTAATGATGTTGCTGTTATCTTTTGATATACACATAAATAGGTAAATTAGATTTATTATCACGGGAATGCTAATTTTAAATTAGCATCCCCGTGATAATACTACTTCTAAATTAGTAATTTAGAAGTAAACTCGAATGTTTCCAAGTATTGCAGCAATAAAACTGTAATAAAATGTAGTTTCCACACGCCAATTATTGACATAAACACTAATAATTCAATAATAGAAAAGTCAGATTTTTGAGTACAGGGTCTTGTGACCGATTCCCACAGAGGAAGACATTTTATTTCTATTTGGCCTTATGGTATCTACTACAGTATCATAGTATGTACTGTGCTGGGACGTTTATGGTATCTACTATAGTATCATAGTATGCACTGTGCTGAGACGCTTATGGTATCTACTATAGTATCATAGTATGCACTGTGCTGGGACGCTAACGGCCGTTTTCACTCACACGAGGCGACACCTAAATGTACCTTATACCTAAATATTTTTACAACTTTGGATTTTCTACTCATGGCACTAAGCCAAGCGCTGAAAATCCAATAGTATGCTTTTATTATTTGTAGGTATTACATTTAGTTAAAGAAAAAATGAAAAAAAAAATGCTGAGGCATAAGTTATACATCAGCCAACCTTAATGTTTCAAAAGTTATGCATACATATAGGGAAAAATAGTAGATCTGTATGGCTATGTTCACCACACTTAGCAGTATAAAAACCGATTGTTGAAGACGAGTTGCGGTTTTTTATCGTTAGTAAGTACCTACCTATCTAGTGACTAGGCCCTTGGGCCTCATCCATACCCACGCACCACTTCTGCGAATTCTACACCATGTCAATTCACCATTTTTAATAGCCCACAGATCACGCTTGACCGGCTACCTACTCTGTACCTCAATTATCTATGAGTAGCAATTAATTCTTATTAAACAATATAATTGAATCGGCCATGTTTTTAGGCCCAGTTTAAGATCACGTTTGGAAGAAGAAATATAAGTTGTATTCGTTGGTTCGGTTATGGTACAAAAAGTTTATAATGGTAGTAGGTACGAAATATAGGTTTGTGTGGTGCGAGGCTCAAGGTTATTCTACCAATGCGGTATCAATTAGTTACTTAAACTTTATTAAATAGAAGAAATCGTGAAAAGAACTATCATTGGCAGAAAATTTGAAGAACGGCATTGTGTTTTTGTGTGTAACATCGATTTCGACATTAGGCTTTCTTCCTATTTCTGTAGGATTCGAATTCTGATTAAAATGTAGCTTTTTCAGATCTGTCATTAAGAGCTGAAGGAAAAAAACATCTAAGGCAAGGAATAGGATCATTTGAAATGATCTCATGACCACTGCGGTTGCTCGATGACAAAGGATCTCCAATTACTTATTTTCAGTCATATTTTCTTACGTTACTTATTTTATTCTTAAGGAAAAATAAAAAGGTGACTGTTAAGTAAGTAGCCAAAGTGTTAAAACAGTAACAAATGTTACTAAAACACTTAGTTTAGTAGAAGTCTGTCAGAACTCTGCATCGTAACAGTGCGCTAAAGGATTGAGTCAATATTTTGCAGAGATGCGCGCGCGCACCGCCCGCTCCCCTCCCCCACCGCGCCGCCATCTTCACTTAGCGACAGTAATGGCCGACAAAAAGTTGTTATTCAATCTAGTTTCGAGAAAAAACTGTTGTTACCAACTCGTATAGCCTGGAGAGTAAAGAGTGAGGCTGTAAAAAAGATAACCTCTCTTTCTGTTAGTTTTTGTTACACTTTTCAAGGTTAGCGGACTTTTTAATAATAATTTTTACCGAAGCTTGGGCCTTTCAAAGTAGCAATCTCTTCATCGATTCAAAATACGTAATAATAATAATTGAAAAGTAGATGTTTGTATTGCTGTGATTCTTCCAATTTCGATGCTCTACCAGACTCCTTCCTATTTTGACATAACAACCGTCCTGTTATTTGCCGTTTTTTCTACTTTTATGAAAAACTACCAACAACACCTAAGAGGCTAAACAGCTAAAGCGCGGTCACTGTCCGACTGCAACCACAAGAAAGAGAAGCGCGATGACACAACGCAGGTCATTTATTGCAAAATATGAACCAATTAGGTATCTATTTATACAAAATCTATTGATTGGACTAAAAAATTAAAACACTGTTACGCTAATATGTTGCTTGTAGAATAATCTGAATAGAAATTCGAATGACTGCATGTACATTAATATGATTTTTTATCGTTAAAAGAAATTTTTAGAGGTACCTACTTATCTTCGTGATTTTTTTTTCTATCGTATCTATTATGTTTTAAACACACTATCTTCCTAGCATATAATATCCTGAAGAATATCTTATATTTTTCTGATTTTGTTTACTGCAGGGGATCATATAATTTTAGGCATTATAAAACTTGAGTTAAGGCACG
Organism: Agrochola lychnidis; assembly: GCA_963680765.1. Lineage (NCBI taxonomy): Eukaryota > Metazoa > Arthropoda > Insecta > Lepidoptera > Noctuidae > Agrochola > Agrochola lychnidis. Next base: position 1,120,446 of record OY796867.1, read on the forward strand.
TTTAGGTCCTGTAGTCCCCTTAAATCAAACCTTACAAAATCTAGATTTTCACTTGTGCCAACTTAACTTCAACGAAGACTTATTAAACTAACCTCCTAAATGAGCTTATATAACCCAGCACTTGCATAATGAAGGCGCATTAAAATGAGCAAAACGCATGAAGCAGGGAAGCCGCGGGGTGCAGTCTGATCCGCCTGCCCTACACGCGGCTGCTAAGTGGATTACGTCTGTAAGCGTCGTCTGCTGACCACCGCTGCTTAGCCGCCGAGTGTTTTACGTTAAAACTTATTGTAGTACTTCCCTGTCTTGTCTTTAGTAGAAAACAAGAATTACAGTAGTACCTACATTTTTACTGTGTCTGTTCGAAACATCTATGCTAAAGAAGCTATAGTTTTCAGTGTTTTCAGGTGCGGGCGATACTGGAGCACGCTTAGCATGAGCATCGTAGAAACAGAAGAAACTATAGACAAAATGACGGATTTTAGAAAGATTTCTACGGCGCCATGTCAAAATAAACAATAAAGAACTCTCACTTTGTGTAACCAGAGATTTTCACTATCAAGATTATAATTGTGGGATGCAACGTGTGTCGACACCCTTGCGCCATCCAATCTTCCTAGCACGGTGGGCTGTGCTGGGGCTGCTGCTGCAGGTGCGGAAAACCTCAAACGGCGCAAATACTCCAATCTTATTGGGACTTATATGTTTGAGCCGTTTGGGGTTGAAACATTAGGGCCATGGGGTCCGAGTGCCCACCTAGTTTTTCAAGATATCGTCACGCGGCTGGTCAACTCTTTACGTGACCAGAGGGCTGGCCTATTCTTTGGTCAAAAAATCAGCATTGCCATACAACGTGGCAATGCTGCCAGCCTTTTGGGCACTTTTCCTATTGACAGCGATGCGGACGAATTTTTTGATGCCATATGATTATTCCCCGCCCCCCCCTTTTTATATACTTGTGGGAGAAATGTTGCATTTTGATTAATTTAGAAATATTTACGTAATTTTTCAAGTAACTTCCGGTTTAATAATTTGTTCGGTTGGCTACTCGCCCCCACTCACTGACAAGCAGGCCATAGTATAAAAGAGCGCGCAAGTGGCTCGACCGGTCAGTCTTTGTTCGACTACAGACTCGGCAAGATAGTTCTGAACGGTCAGGTATGTTTTATTTTAATGGCTATTAATAAATAGATTATTATTATTTCTATATTGTTATAATGTTATATTGCTACATCATTTTGTTGTGCAAACTGTGTAATTACTGTATTTTATTTTAATAATAATTATAAAATTGATCTAATTTATGCATTACTTTTATTTCATCTATACTTATCCCACATCAGAAGCGGGATACAGTGCCCATATTCTAATACGATATTTTGTTTGTTTGTTTGAGCGTCAGGTACGATGTCAAATTACGAGCACAACGACTCTGCCAAAGTGCCTGAAACCCTTGATGCTGCTTCTAACGAAGAATTGATGTCTCCGATCCTCGGCGCACGGACTAGAGGGCAGCGGCTGGAAGAGATCTTGGAAACCCAACCTGGCCCCAGCACCAGTCAGTGCAGACATCCTTCAAGCTCGACTACTCTGGGACTAGAAAATCAGGGCGGTAACTTTGTTCCTATTGACTTTATGAAGTCTATGATGAAGGAAATGATGAGTACATTTCTTCAGGCTTCAAATACTGCTCCTACGTCACAAGTTTTACATCCATTGCCACGTACAAGAAATTTAGATAATATTTATCTACCCTCTTTTGATCCAGATGATCGCACAGATACCATTCATGTTTGGTGTCGTCATGTCGACGATTTGAAATCAGAATATCAGCTTAACGAGCGTGAAACTCTGAATTTAGCCAGGAAAAACTTAAAAGGACGTGCTGCTGATTGGGCACGTCGCAACTATACCGCGCTGACTAATTGGGAAGATATCAAAGCTAATCTTATTCAAACCTTTGCAGATGAAACTCGATACTACGATGATTTAACCGCCTTCATGGAGTATACAAGTGACAAGGCTAATAGCTTGGCTGAGTACGCATCTCGTAAATGGGAGCTGGCGAAAAAAGCTGTTGGTGTTAAGGAGACCGAGTTGCATTTAGTGGACGCCGTGATATCAGGTGTGTTGGACTTTCGTATTAGATCAGATTTGCTACGACTGACGCCTAAAACTTTGCCTCAATTGATACAAAATCTAAATTCTTATAAACGTAAACATCCAGTTCATGATTCCGCTGATAACAATATTCCTGCTAAAAAGACCAAATATAACTCACAAGACTATCGTTGTCAAAAATGCTTTAAGGTGGGCCATTTGCAAAGAGACTGTCGTTACCTTAAGGATTCAGACATCCCTACTACCAATCAATCTCGTCAGACCCATAGGCAAAATGACCAAACTGAGATTGTTCCAACTGGTGTAGCACCTAAATTTTGCGTAGTATGTACCTTTTGTCAAAGGTCGGGTCATAAGTTTGAAAATTGCTTCAAACGCTTAAATTCAAAACCGAAATCTGAAAAATCCGAAAAATCTGAAAAATCGGTAAATTCTTTAAGACTTGCTAACAACCATTCCACGATTGGCAAAATTGATGATCGCGACTTTTTCTGTCTTATAGACAGTGGCGCTGAATGCTCCTTAATGCGCGAAAGTATTGGGAATTGCACCAGTGGCAAAATATCTTTTAAAACTACAATGTTACGCGGAGTTGGAGAAAATTCATTTTGTTCTACTCGTATCAAGACGTGTCGGATTTGTATTGATGGCCTGAATTTGGAGTTGGAGCTTGTATTGGTTCCCGATCACCATATTCAATATGACATTCTTTTGGGTCAGAATCTTTTTGACATTCCTGGCATACAAGTTGTGCTATCTAATTATAAAACCAAAATTTCTAAAAACCTCTTACAACATTAGTTTTGTTGAAAAAAAATTATTCAGAAACCTGTATTGATACTGACGTTGATTCGATTTCAAATGATCACTTACTTAATTTATTAAAATTATATTTAGACCTTTTTACATCAGGGAATTCTGTAACACAAATAAATACAGTAGAACTGACTATTAAATTTAAAAACCCAAATAAAACTGTTTAAAGAATTACTGTTTTAACAAACTCAAGAAATAATATGCAGTAGATTTTATTGATGCATTTTCTAAGTACCTATTGTTTTTTAAAACCTGTGACTAACCTTACTGCAAATGCTACCGTAAACTGTCTTAAAGATCTGGTCTGTAGTTTTGGAATTCCCAAAAGAATAATTTGTCATCAAGCGGCATCTTACACAGGAAAATAACGGCGAAATTTTTGCCAAAACTGGTTAATCGAATTACATTTTATCGCAACTGGTGTCAGTCGTGCAAATGGCCAGGTTGAAAGGCTAATGAAAGTCCTAACTGACTTTTTTTACGGTAGTCGAGAATACTACCCGGAGAGGCTGGAAGGATGCTGTCGGGGAAGTCCCACTTGCAATCAATTGCACGTTTAATAAAACCACTGGACAAACTTTCAGCTTCTCATGGGTTGTAATCGGTCTCCTCCAGCCATTTCTGCTCTTGTAAATGATATTGAACGCTTGGACCTTAATGCTAGTCGAGAAGTAGCAAACCGTCGCATTGACGAATGCGCGGCGATACAAAAAAAAACAGTTTAACAAAAACAACGCCAAAATTTTCCCGTTCGTGCTATTATGAAACTTGACAGTAAGTTTAAAGGTCCATGCGTTATAACTAATATTCATGAGAATGAACGATACACCGTAAAAGTTCTGGTAATGATTTGTAGTTTCTCATGAAAATCTGAGACTTGTTTCTCCTGATATGGGAACTGAGCTCACAGAATCATTAGATTCTGGAGATAAGTAACTTATTGTTTAGTACGAATCCATTACATACTGGCCAGGTGTTGGAGGAGTGCTTGGTAATGAGTATGCTAATTCGGCCGTGTCCTTAAGGGATTGTTTACCGAGGCCATATCATTTATGCCGCGCCTTACATAAGGCTTTCTTACCGAGGCAATGATTTATTAAATATTTATGCCGCGCCTTACATAAGGCTTTCTTACCGAGGCAATGATTTATTAAATATTTATGCCGCGCCTTACATAAGGCTTTCTTACCGAGGCAATAATTTATTAAATATAAATATTGGCTGTGCCTTCATGTAAGGCTTTTACCGAGGCCATATTATGATTTTTGTATTTGAATTGTAAATGATTATAGAAATTGTCATTGTGTTCCAATGAGTGATTAACCATAAGAGCCATGTAATTAATTGATATTCACGAGCCATAATGGCTGCTCGTCAGAATGGCCGTGTGGGAGAAATGTTGCATTTTGATTAATTTAGAAATATTTACGTAATTTTTCAAGTAACTTCCGGTTTAATAATTTGTTCGGTTGGCTACTCGCCCCCACTCACTGACAAGCAGGCCATAGTATAAAAGAGCGCGCAAGTGGCTCGACCGGTCAGTCTTTGTTCGACTACAGACTCGGCAAGATAGTTCTGAACGGTCAGGTATGTTTTATTTTAATGGCTATTAATAAATAGATTATTATTATTTCTATATTGTTATAATGTTATATTGCTACATCATTTTGTTGTGCAAACTGTGTAATTACTGTATTTTATTTTAATAATAATTATAAAATTGATCTAATTTATGCATTACTTTTATTTCATCTATACTTATCCCACATACTTGTACATATTATTATTTTAAGTCTGATAGTTTTTAAATAATGTAAATACTTGTATGTTAATAAAACGAATCGTAATAAAAAAAAAAAAAGATGATAATAATTTATATTCCTCTTTTCTCTCGATAGAACCACATTACATTTTTATCTGCAAAAGAAACTCTTTCATTTATGAGGGAGACCTTACTAAATTAATATTCATAGCCCTAGCAATATGAATTCATACAAAAATTTAATTAACACTTCATAAAACGCCGTAACATTAACTCTTATCTCTCCACACCACTTAACCGTGAGCTATGTGAGGAAAAAACAACAATAAGATATGTACGGTATATACACTACATACTTAGTACATAGCGGGTACATCGACGGAACTGCATGCAAATACCGACCAAAATACACGAACATGCAAGTCCTGTTAATATAACCGTGTGAGCTGTGTTGTGAAATGGTTCCGTATGTAAAAATTATCATTAAATTAAAATAAAGATAAAAAACTAGGTACACATCAAAAAGATTGCGTATCGTAGTAGATGAACAATCTAATTAATTCAATTGATTGCTTATCTATTGATGAGCAGTCATTCATATTGGTCATCACGTTTGCATCAACCTCATTTAACATTATCGGGTTTGTAATGTGTGCCTCATATATTTTATAACAAAGTAAATGATAGGTACATAATTTTCTTTGATAAATACTTTGAATATGCAGAAGAAGTATTGAAGTCAAGGTAAATCTGATTTCATGTTTATCCATTTAAATGAAATTAGTTCATTAATAAGAGATCTTGACATAACAGATCTTGACATTACTAGATTATCTAAATTCTTTATCTAATAATTGTGATTGTTGTTAACGTTTTGGAATATTTTGACATTAAGCTGTTTGACATTACGCATTTCTACATTTATATTCTTCATTGTATAATTTGTGAGAGATTTATATGTAATTCATCAATTATTTTGTTTTTTTTTTTGTTGTCTGATCTGTAACAATCTATTAAATTCGATTATGGCTAATAATGATCGTAATAGCTGTATCTATATTACTATTTAATTCAAACCTAATATTTTGCATGCCGTAAGGTAAAATGTATCGGGACACTTAATAAATATTCCAACTTATATGTATACCTACATTATCAGCAAATAAATGATATCTTTCTTTCTTCTTTCTAATAAATGCCGTCAGCTCTACAACGCAAAATATCATATATGTACTTACCTACGTGTACCCACATCTCTTGGCCACAGAGCTCTAAAGCCATGTACACACAAAGTATTCGAAGCGGAACACAACAGGGTTGCCAGTCGCCAACTCTTTGTGTTGCCACACCATATAATTAAATATTATTACCGAGAGGTATTGTGTTCGATCCCGGGCGACGCATTGTTACTTCAATGCTAATGTACATTAGGAGCTTTTTGTACAGTTTTATGGTTGTCGTAAATAACTGGATTTGTGATTGATAAGTGACGTTGATAGCGATGGATGGGGAAGGAGGATCAGCTGCTCATTATTTCATATTTTATGACCAGCTTAGAGAACTGTTGAAAATGTTGGTTGAACCGTCGCCGCCGTGGATAAATTAAAAGGAAGACAATGATTGTGTGCCACCCTTAAATCTCAATATTTTATGATATTCTAGAGAACGGTAAATCTAATTATAAAGTTCATATGATAATATGAACATAGACAAACATCATTGGGTGAAATAAAGCCGCCAACAACCAACCTTTAATAAAACTTTACTAGTTACATTCACCGCACTCGTATAATTTCCCTCAGCACCAATATCCTCAAAGATTCATCCTGTAACCATACAAATTCATCACGCCATTGCCTTATAGCGGTAATAAACGAATGCTCCCAAATGAGCGGCTCCCGTCAGCCAACAATTGACGTAATAACCTTACTGCCGAGCCCCCATCGGCGCTGGCAATGTAATACTTGGTCTTATCGAATGCCTTCTATACTACGCCTACTATAATTTAGTTTTTTACAGTATATGCTGGAACAGAAGCTACAGGAAATGGAACAAAGGAATTTTTGTTATTCGTTTTTGTAGATGTTTAGGGACATGAGGAACAGGGTGTAAAGTTCACTCATCCACCATAGAAAAGGGAGGATCCTCCGACCAGACGGGTGTTGTGTCTGGCGGGCAACTGCCCATCGGTTTGAAGTTGAAATCTTGTATGTATGTCGATCGCTCGGTAAACTCTAAATGCGCGATGCAAGATTTGTGTGACGTCATGTCTTTGATGCAAAGTTCGTATGTGGCGGTGTAACCGCTACAGATGAAAGAAGACAGTGTTTTCTTTCTTTTGAAATTAGTCTTTGTGAGTACTTTTTGAAAATGGGATAGTGGTTATATTAAACTTGCCTTATCTAATATCATAGCAGCATCAATTCGAACCTTTGATTTCTAATGAGTCGACAGTTATTCTTAACAAAGCGATCCCAAGCGACATACCGGAAAGAAACGAGGACAAAGAAGTGAATTCGTTACTTTGTATGCAAGCAACGCTTACTACATTGTAACATTCGTGGGTGTGTCTATTCTGACATGTTGCTATAAAACTAGCATTTTATTACCACACAAATACACAATATTAATATTAACATTTCTAATGCATTTGCATTTTTTATGCATTTTCTTGCTTCCATACTCACATAGTAACTTAAAAACAACAACAAAAATCGTTCGTTTGTCTCAAAACTTTGCGTATACTACAGCGCTCCCTTATTATACAGGGTGGGTCGTAAAATGGTCCCACCTATTTTGCACTCGTAAAAGAGGCTCGTAAATTTTACGTCACAAATGCGTCTCATTGTTGGCTGGGAGCGGAGATAGGCAGGGATCGAGCCCCATCGAATAATCTCTGGCTTCACGATAAGTCGTGCATCCTTGATCGTTCGGCTGTCGATACGCGGGCGAGTGATATCGATGTTGTTGAAAAAATAGGAAAAATTATGAGAAAGAAGGACATCTTCTTTCACCTTCTGTCCAAGTGCAAAGGTTGGAGTCAGCTTAAACTTTATGCCCTAGAGATCTGAGTATCATTCAACCTAAGAAAACTATTTCAACATCGATAACGAAGAGCCTATATACCTGTGCGTACCTATGTATAGGAATGTAACGAAACAGAAGTAAACATCTAATCCTCGCACTAAAACCTTGTTTGTGTAGAAGGCGTTAAACGTGGAACCATATCAGCCTCTAATACCCCGGAGCAGTCAGTAAACTTACGTATCTCTTGAGAAATCCCTTGTAAAAAGCTTAGGACATAATCTGTACGAGATAAGACCAAAATCAATATAGGCCTACATGTCTTACAACAAATATGTAGGTTTGTTAGGACAGTGATCTATGTGTAGTCTCTTCTTAGAACTGGCCTGTGATGTTACCGCGCTGGTTGTTGGCTAGGAGAGCGGTAATTCTGCGAATATGAAAAGGGTTACTAAAGGGTCACAACACAACACAAGGTATTTGATAGAATAGTACTTATGGCTAAAAACCACACATCACACATCTGTCAGAAAGAGAACCCTACATCCACTGGAATTTCCAACAATCACAAAAGAATTTTATAACCACTTTCACATAAAATGGAGGAACAATGCCACGTTTCGAGTTGCGTGCCTATTAACTAAATTAGTTGGCTGTTGTATAACAAATTATGCAAATATTTGATCCCCCTCATTTCGGTGCACCTGCGCCAGTGTCACACCTGTGGACAATGTCCACTCCAGTGACAGATTGTCACGACATTATTGTCATGTGGTACTCTACAGTGTACAGTGGCCAGCGGAGCGACAAGGGACTAATTAATTGTGTGCCTGTATATGGGCAACAGAATGTGGACTCGCAGTCTGTCCAAGTTTGATAACAGTTGGTCTAGTCAACGGCTAACACAGAACCTACTGAGTGGTTGACTAACAAAAAAATTATGGTTGAAAATGTGTGAAGCAGAAACGAAATAAATAAAGTATTATATCACGTTTTACTTCTCTCGTACCTACAGAATACGAAATGAAAAAAACTGCTGACGACATAAATAAAAAAACAAAGACCTATCGATACTCCACCAGAAAATGTAGACATTCTACCCCAGCACTACGTATTTGGCATAATCTTTCGTTTCTCTCCCATATTGTTTTTAAGTTACGACAGTTTTGGACAATGGTTCGGAAATCCGCAGCGGCGCTGTTTCACTCCCCGGAGCTCCCGGACGTCCCGGTACTACGCGTTGCGCGACGCGACGCTTGTCGGTGCAGCGATGTAAAATGAAAAGAAATTGATTTTTCAACACCCTGTATAATATAGATTAAGGTTGTGTTATAAATATGTTTTCCCCGTGACTTGTGATTTTTGTTTTGTTTGTTTGGTTTTTATGGCGCATCAAAGAAAGTGTATTATAATTTATCTTTTGTTATTTCATTTGGTATAAGACAACTACTAGGTAATTATTTGGTCTACATCAAAACGAAAAATTTCACGAAAGTATGTATTACTAGATACAAGCAAGATATTCATGCACCACTGTCCACTTCCCACGATACAAGATTGTTCGTAAGCATCGGTAATGAACGAGTTAGTAACTGAATTAGTAACCAGTACCTAATCGAATCACAACCCCAGAGGATCGTCCATTAAACCTGTAACCAGATAAAACGACGATCGAGCACAAGTTGCATTAATGACACACAAACTAAACGAGATTTATGCGCAAACATAAATAACGATAAAATTAACAGTGTCCTCGGAGAAAATAGAATTTCATTAATTTAATCACGACCTGCCCTCCGACAACAGAACGAACGCTGCGAGTGGAGGACTCTCCCTCCCCTACTCAGCCACCTCTCTGCTCAATGGAACTACACGACCAGCCCTCTTGACCCTCCCAACAAGCAGCCCTCCTGTGCGATCGACTACTACTGAGCACCGCCAGGGCTCAACTTACACCGGCCACCAACAACCTACGTAATCAGAACTCCCAACTTAAAGATTGATCGCACAGTAATAGGTCTCCCTAAATGGACCAAGTTTTATAGCCGTTTCTTTGTTACAAAAGTACTGAGGGTTTTATTTGGGAATTTTGTTTTAAATTGTATAAAAGGAGATCAACTATTGTAGTAAATTTTACGAGGGGTCGGCGAAAGAATACTGATCCGTCCTCCCGCTGCGGACGCCGCTCGTAAAACCAACCAGAGGGTAGAATTAGAAAAGCAGGGTTTACTCGACCAAGCGCACTAGTAGGGCATAATGGTGGCCCCATTGGCGCAGAGACTGAGTGAACGGCTTCTGTGCTACGGATCACGGATTCAATTATTCATGAACATGCAATTAGTGAGTGTATGCAGTTAGTTATGTAGGAGGGCGCCATGTATGTGGTTCATGTGTATGTGTTCCATTAAAACTATTTTCATTCAAAATGTTCTATGGTTTTACTGACAATGATGAATTGATGACCATAGAATACTCAAGTTCAAAAAAAAATCTAAAACAGCCTTCAAAACTGTATTAAATAATAAGGCTTTCTGGTTTGATTGAAAAATTATGAGAAAGTTAGGCAAACACATACAACGACCTAAACCTACCGATGAAGCTCGTTAGTGAATTTTTTTTCTACTTTATTTTTTTTCTACAAAAAGGGACCCCAAACTGCGTCGATATCGCTCAGTAGGTACTACGCATCGTTTCTGCCTGGCTAGCTACCACCCTCTTATTGAAACAAATAATCATCTTTTATGGCGAGCCTTTGTTCTGAGCCTGGCCATCAAATGTAACATCGCTAGGTACTTTAGCAACAACACTAATATGGCTAACGTAACACTCCTTACTTCTAAAGTAAATAGAAAAGGTTAAAACGGTCATGGTGCTAGGTGGGCGTACATAGTTACGTGTACACCGAACGCTATTTACATAGTTATGTATCGTCGACGGTCGCCCTCCGCACGGAGCGAGCCGCTCGATTCTGCACGCAGCGAAGCGAGCGGACGAACACACCCGAGCACACCCGAGCGTTCCCGAGCGACACCGAGCCACGCCGAGCTCCCCCGTACATCCGCAGTCCCGCTCGCAACGCGCACGAGCGAACGTGTGCCGAATTCGTGTTCGCCGCTCGTTTAAATTTTAAAATAGATTACAATCGTTTGAATAAGTTGCCGCGCTTGTTCGGTGTGATCGCTCGGCGTCGTGCGTTATCGACCTTGACATTGTGTGCGACTGAGAAGCAAGATGGCCGACGTAGATTGGTCGGGCGACTTGTCGATACGCTTGGTAGAGGAGTACAGGCAGAGGCCTGAACTGTGGGACAGCACGAACGGGCTATACAGGGTGCAGACAGCCAAGTATGAAGCGTGGTCGGACATGGCGAGGATATTCGAATGCGATATTACAGACTTACGTAAAAAGTTAAACTCGATATTCGCTTCGCATCGGCGCGAGAAGGGCAAGATTCGTAACGGCGGCCGCTCGACTTGGTTCCTGTATCCTTATTTGAGATTCTTGCCGAATCACTTGGATTCGAATCCTTCGGGGGACGGCAGTGTTGAGGTTATTGCTAATTCATGTTATTTTCAAATCATTGTAGGTAGCGTAATTGAAGGGAACCGAACCTTAGCTACTTAGAAATAAGGTCCTAGGTAGGTACTGTTAGCATCGGACCGGATATTAACGGTATCCGGATAAATAAAACGCCTATAAAGAGAATGACGCGTAATTATTGGAATCCTTAAATTCATAAACATTTTACATTTTATTTAAAATATGTCATACGAATGTCAGTCCTTCAGATAACTGTCACTGCCTTTTCTTTTTTATTCTAAATACAAATCAATGTTTGTACAGACTCGCGAAGGTTGCTAAAACCATGTCAGGTTAAAGCCTCTACAGTACCTATTAAACCTAGGAACTTATTTCTAAGAAAGATTCGGCCGCTGACCATACAATCGCATGTCGGCATCGCCGCGTCTGTACTACTAGTAACACCTTCGATCAATAATGCATTATTGATCGAAGACGAAACCTGCCCATACTGATACAAAATAAAGGCGCTGGCAATAAACAAATTGCCCATTGACGTTCGGTTAAATGTATTTTGTATAATGTAATCGTCGTGAAACAATTTACTTAAGTTTGTCGACTTTGTTGTATGATCTGTAGTTCAAGTCAATGTTTCGAATTTACAGCGACTGTAGGCCAACTTTGGGCTGCAACCATAGATATCCGTGGCAGCAACGTATGAAGCAACGATTGCCGAGCGAGAGATTATGATTCGATCCCCCCACCCTTGCACTATTTATGCGAACCCCTAGCACAATAAAATTATACAGGATGGCAGGGACATCGACGCGAAAACTGTTACCATGGATTGAAACACCCTGCGTTGAAATTTTTCGTCAGAAATTAAATTAAAAAAACAGCTGTTTCATACATTTTGACCGCGTAGGTATTGCACTTTTCTATGAAATAGCAGATTTTTTTTAACTAATTTTACTGAATCCATGGTTACAGTTTTCGCGTCGATGTCCCTGCCAGTCCTGCCACCCTGTATTTAACAAAGTTAAAGGGGTTATTATCAGGAACATAGGGTAGGTACCTAGGTACTCGCAACTCTCTACCCATGAAACTATACGATTACCATATCGGACAGAAGTTGATTAGCACTGCTACTTTAACACATCATCTAAATTGACATTTGTTATAATATAACAGCCAAGAGTTAATATTATTTTAATTAAGTCAAAGTCAAATCATTTATTTCAAATAGGCCCATGTATGGCACTTTTGAACGTCAAAAATTACAAAATAATAAAATTGATTCTAGTCGCCCCTTCCAAAAGGTAGTTTTCGTATGGAGAAGAATGGGCAAGAAACTCCACCGTATATTAGACTTATGTTCCGATTTTAATTAAGTACAATAATTAAGATTTATAAAACCTTTTATGACTGTACAATTTCAGTCACTTTAAACTAGGTAGTCGTGTAGTGTTGAGTTTACCATTCAGTTTAAAAAAATACTGTTTCTTTTAATAGTTCCATTAATTTAGTCATTAATGCGAACATTGTACTTTAAATTGCTGGTCAAATACTCCATCTGAATGTAGGCCATCAGGTAAATCATTATACAGAAGTGGTCGGGCAGGACAGGCATACGGCCATTTGTCTTAAAAAATGGGTCAGTGTGGTCTTAACCTTGATTGAGTTTTATCGTTGCCAACTATTTACTGGCTTATTTATAATTATCTATTTACTTTGTGACTTGTTTTTGATATTGTTATAAATTGATTCTTGTAAGAATTTAGAGTTGAAATAAATTAATGTAACAATAACAACAGAACAATTTTAAGTGAATGTTAAGACCACACAATAGATCATACATAAAATGCTGGCACCAACTCGTTTAGAAGAGTGGTGCTGAGTTGGCAACGTCGCGTCGCAAATAGCTGTCATACATATATTTATCTGTTTTGATTAATTTGGCAATATTACTGTATGGAATTAAGAAATATCGCTAACTAGTGAACTAGAATGTTAATAATGAATTAGAAATTATAACACTGAATTTGATGTTGTAACCGTTTTAAGTGTAAAAAGGGCATTTGGAAAGATTCCAAATAACAGCTCAGGTACCGCGCGCCGATAACACTGAATTTGATGTTATAACCGTTTTAGGTGTAAAAAAGGCATCTGGAAAATTTCCAAATACTTTTTTTACATCTGAAACTAAATATTCGGTGTTACGATATTAATTATTGCATTTCATAATCAATATTTTAGTTCACTAGTTAGCCATATTTTATATTCCCATACAGTAATATTGCCAAATTCATCAAAACAGCGAAATATTTGACAGCTATTTGCTACGTTGCCCACTTTCAGAACGCAGGCTGCACCCATTAACTTTAACGAATAAGGGAAGGAAAGGATTTAATCGCATTTATTATGATTAAGATGAGTGATATGCAAATAATTAATAATGAAGTTAAGATACCTACAGCTTAAAGCTATATAAAGACGAGAAGTTCAAGGGTTCTTTTAACGTATACCTACCTAATAGAACGGATTGGAAATGCCTAAATGATAAGAAGATTTACCACACATAACCCGGAAATAGTTTCAGTTGTCAACAAAGTGTAACGACTTGTTGTTGCCAGTAGGAGCTGCTGTAATACTGTGCCAAATTTCATCATTCAAGATATTATGCTAGATACCTATTATATCACTATCTTGTATAGACATAGATCATCTTAAATATAATAACGAACCTACTAAGTTGCTAGTGATCCTTCCTTTAGAGATAAGATATACATAAAACCATGTTTTTATTAGGTATTTAATAAAAATTGCATCACTCAGTAATCATAATCACACTATATTTTTTTTACTTTTTTATCTTTCTACACGTGTCTAGTAGAGTATATTTAGAAATAAAATTACATTTAGCAATATTTAGCTAAAAACAAAAAAAAAAACGTAATATTGAGGATGGGAGAGTCCTTTGTTTAATTTTTGACTGCTATAAGCTGATGATGAAGAATTGCAAAAGCCGGGTGACAGCCCGAATTACCGACACCAAAACTTAAGATTATTTTGCAGATGTCGAAATTAAATAAATTTTCGTGATGAAGAAGTACAAATATAGCCAGCTGCCAAGCATAGCCCTGCCACACATAGCGACAATAATTAATCACCAAGGCCACTGCTTATCACGTAACTAAATTAATTACGGAAATAATTTACTTGTTTATTGCAAAACACAAGGGCATCACAATTGGCGTTATCGAAGAATTTCAACTAAACAAACACTTTTAACAACTTGTATTATACCTAGATGACGATCTTAAGTAAATAAGTAATTGAATATTAAATCTATTTGGTTATCATAATTATAAGGAACTAGCTTCCGCCAGCGGCTTCGCCCGCGTGATATCTTTATAAATTACTAGCAGCGCCCCGCGGTTTCGCCCGCATAAGTCTCGATCCCGTGGGAATATCGGGATAAAAAGCATCCTATGTGTTCATCCAGATTATAAACTATCTGTGTGCCAAATTTCATCCAAATTCGTTCAGTGGTTTTTGCTTGAAAGAGTAACAAACATTCACCCGCATACGTTTCGATCCCGTGAGAATATCAGGATAAAAAGTATCCTTTGTGTTAATCCAGGCTATAAACTATCTGTGTGCCAAATTTTATCCAAATTGGTCCAGCCGTATGAGCGTGAAGAAGAGACAAACATATACACACACTCACAAACTTTCGCCTTTATAATATTAGTGTGATTATTATATTATATATATATTATAAGTAGGATAACCTATGTTACTCAGTGATAATAGAACTTTCTAGTGGTGAGAGAATTTTTAAAATCGATCCTGTAGTTTTTGAGTTTATTCATTACAAACAAACGTACAAACATAAAAAAATCAAACCTTTTCTCTTTATATTATTAGTTTAGTTGAAAAATGGCGATCCAGAAATCAATATCTATTACTTCATATTTTTTTTAGCTTTCGTGAAATTTCAGTATAATCGCCAATGACCCGAAAAAACTACTTCTAAAAGCCTTTTCTCTGTTAAAATAGACAATCTTGATAAATATCACGCCATAGAAACAAACAAAACACTTGGAAAGTTACACCAAAAAAAACCATAAAGCCAATCTTCAGATTACAGTAATATAATATAGTCATATACTCGTACATAATACTAACAACAATATTTTAGACTATGGGCATTATGAACCATCACGTTTTATCAAAAAGGAAGAAAACACTATCTAAATATTATGATCCCAATGTTATCACTGTTATCAGTGGTAAAAATGGAATTTGCCGTTACAAAAATAAATACTTATTCAGATTTACTTCAAAAAGATAGAGGAAGCTTGCGCGGTGGCCCCATATAAATATTATTAACTTTTCTTGGGTAGTTTTTGAGTTAGCTTCAATAATTCTATGGCGTTGCTGTGTTGAGCCGCGGCCGCCATGTTTAAACAGTTGTAATTCAACAACTCAATTACATGCTACATATTACATCATCATTTACTAAACTATAGGTAATCAAACTGAATTATTCAGAAAATGGCAATTCTAATTTTTCAGCTTACTTTATCAATATTGAAACAACAAGGGCTTTATACACTTATTATTATTCAGTAGCTTGTTGCAAACAAATAATAATTTAGTATTATTTATCTTGTTTTTCTGCATTAATTACCGCAACGTACCAGTACGCGGCTAAACAATTATTGAAACAATTCGATTTGCCGATAGTAGTGACCTCATCGCAAAATATAGGTCAATCAAACACGAGTTTGAGTAAATTAATTAATAATGCATCGATATTTGTTTTTAACGAGCATGTTTCCTGGTCGATGTCAAGGTTGGGGGCTCTTCCTGTATTCAAATTAGAGAGTGACTTCATTGTTTGCGATTTGAACGGTCACATTGACTCGAGCCACCGATATCAACTAATGACATTACATCCTGTCGCTAACGACTGCTATATAATATGGATCATTTTCATCTTTTTATATTTTTTTTTTGTGCATTTGTATTAAAAAATAAACACTTGTATTATTTCTAGAATTCATTTCTAAGTACAATTAATCGGAGAAGGCTATATTAATAGGAATTTTATTAAAACTGACAAATATAAATAAGTATATTTTTTTAATTATCGTAACGAAAAGTGACGAAAACTTCACCTCCATGTCGTGTGCTGTGTGTAACGTCAATTTATGATACTACAGACTAAAATAAAATAATTATATCAATAATAAATTAATGAATTTATATTATTTTACGATAAAACATAGAACACTAGACTACACATTGCCATTGTAGCCGTTATCTTGGTATTTCGTCGTTTTTTGTAATCAGCATTTGAGGTTATGAAAAAACGGTGTCTAAGTTAAAAATGTCATCTCCATGGACGTCGCCTACGTGGATTGCTTTATTTAGTTACTTTTATTTCGTAAGAGTTTTGCAAAGTTATAGCTAATTAAATGATGTTGATTAATACAAATTTAATTACTAATAAAACGTTGCCTATGTGACCAGAGAATTGAATAAAAGACTGCTAACCGATTTGTGTTCCTACAAAACTTATTAGTAATAGGTATGATTAAGATAATATTAATAAAGCATTACATACTTAAAAGACAAAATACTAAACGGAATAAATATATAAAAATTGTTTTATTCATCAACAAATCATTTATAGGATATTAAAATTATACAAATATGTCACTTCCGTGTTTTTATTTTTCTTTTTTTTTTTTGTGAAAACTGCAGTGGAAATAGCTAGGCTTTTATATGCTTCATAATGTAAGATAAAGATAAGGTATCTTTATCTTACATTATGAAGCATATAGAAGCCTAGCTATTTTCACTGCAGTTTAAGAATAACTAAGATAAAGATACCTTTCATTTCAGATAGAGAGAAAATAGAGAGAAAGATGCTTTGAATCAGATCAAAAAACTTTTTTATTTTTATTTTTTATTTATAGTCGTTATTTGAGAATGACCCGTATAGCAGAACGGTTAAAATGGTAGCAATCATGAAGGTCAGAATAGGACATAACATTTATATCAAACACTAAAGGCGCAAAAACTGTTGCCAAACTGATAAATACCCATGCAAAAGAAAATGTAATTTAAATAATGTAATTAACCACATGATTATTTCCACAGGGAACGGCAAACGACGAACCGTACACACATCCCCAAACAACAAGCGCCAGATCAGATGAATCATCCGAAAATGAAGATGACGACAACGAGCACAGAGAAGAAAGGGAGATCCTGATCAAACAGGAGCCTGTTATAGAAACATACTGCATCGTAGGGCGAGATAACAGCCCCGAGCCAAAGAGAAGGCCGGAACGACCCAAACAACGGACACCAGTAAAGAGATATAAACTTACCAGACCACCGTTAAAACGAAAATTGGTAGTAAAAGAAAATGACTCTCTTGATAGTAGACTACTAGAAACATTAAAGTTATTGAGAAAGTCAGATCTGTCGAGGAAGAAAGACGAATGTGACAGCTTTGGAGACTACATAGCCGTTTCATTGAGGAAGCATGATGAGAGAACACGGAGTATGATCAAACAGGCCATCAATAATATACTGTTTGAGCAGGAAATGAAGAAATACAGCAGCAATCAGTACACTGTGGTGCTGTCAGGGGTTGATGAGAACCCTCTAGTGATAGGCGACGGTGATGATAAGTGACTCCTCAATGATAGCCTGTATTTTTAATTAGTAGTTTTTCAGTGAGACTGATTTTAATGATTAAACAGATAATTTTGATATAAACTGACTGCTTGAATGCGAACAATTGTATAAGTATTAAAAGTGTGTCTGTTGTTGCATTTTCACTTAGGTGATGCGTTTAGTGAGAAAGGACTTTTGTTTTAATTTGGTTGTTTTTTTAAAATAAATCATTATAGCTTTAAACCAGTATGTTTATTTTAAACACACAAAACTACAAGTTACAGATAGGAGATAAAATATAAAAAAAAAATAATATTTTCTTGCATCGTTTGGCGTTGTCTGATATGTGGGTGAACCCGACGCAAAATGCACGGCTTCTCATCCAGTGAAGGTACATGTGGTTTTGGTCTATAACTTCATATTTAAATGTTTGCATTATTAACTTCGGGGTCAGGCAAGGTGACTGGATATAAGCGAGCTAGCAGAATTTTACAAAACGTGTTGTTTTTATACTTAATTTTCCATTAAAAGTGAACAATATAGAAGTTAAATATTATCCTTCGTTTCTTTGATATAATTCCATTAGTCATTTTATAACAGTTTCCTGCATGACTCTCATAAAACAGCCACTATCTAAATTAACTGAAACATTTCCAATTAGCAGGAAAACCGCAGTGCAGTACGCCGAACTATAATTATCTGGAAAAAATATGGGATCAATAAAAAAGGCTACATTAACACATGTATCGTCAACCGCGTTCAAACAACTGCATTGTGCTTGCCTTGCGTTTTTCCATTATTTTTTACATCCATCAATTATTTAGAGCAGACTGTCTACGTGCCTACTCACACGCCCGGCTCAGGTCTTGCATTACGATATCACCTACATCCATCACGATTACAACTATTGTTGCTATTTTATTTCTATTGCCGTTTTCACGCTCTCTTGTTGATTCACTCTGGAAGTAAATGTTCAATGTAACCCAAAGATAACTTTATTTGCTTTTTGAATTTTAAAATAGGTAAGCGCTGTCTGTTTTAAGTCTAGTAGTTTCTCTGATGTAATTTCTTGCTGCATTGCATTCATCGCTACGTTTGGATTGCAGGTGTCTTTACCTGTCTTAGGAAGCAGTGCATTGTATGCTGTGATGATCGATGTTGTTATAATACGAGTAGGATTCCTGGTGAGGAGCATCACGCCACCTACGTCACCGGTGTGTATAAGTATATTTTTTTTTTCTCGTGCAACCTAGCGATGCATTTGCATTTAATTGGCTTCAGTTGCAAGAAATTTTTGCTCATAGCAAACTAGTTGAATCATTTTTCAATTCAATTGCTTCAACGTGTCTTATTATTGTCGTTTATATGTTTAATGAGTATAATTGGATGTTGCCAGCGTCCACAATTGTTTGTGAATGACAAATGTGTTATGTATTAGCGGGCTACTTGAATATGTATGAGACTTGGTTATTCGCTACATTTTCAAAAGTAAATTGTTTGGAGGTATATCACACACGTGTCACATATTATTATCATACATCAAACATATCTTCGTATCGTCAATATATCAGTGTTGAACGAATACAGAACAATACGTTTTGACCTGAGCTGTTCAGTTTAACCCCTTTTTTAATTCTGTTGGGTGATTCATGCGAATATTGATGAAAAACACAATGTGGACGAGTTCACGTATTTCATTATTGAAGTATAAATTACCTACCCGAAAGTAAGAATGGTTGCATGGAGGCAATAAATATAATACGTATTGGCAAGTGGGTGTGGCAGCAGCTATCACCCCGCGCATGCGTGCTGAACCAGCTGTGGGCAACGGACTTAACGCTTAGCTAGCAAATAGGGTTACAACGTAGTTGCAGTAACTTGTGGACCTATCTTCTACCAAACCAAAACATCCTATTGAAATAGGACAAAGATGTTTGACGAATTTATCAAAAATCTCTTTGCGGACGCAATTACCAAAATTAGTAACCTGAGAAATATTCTTGAAATTGATCCATTGCGTAAGTACCTACACAAATTAATAATATAATTTTCTGTAGCACAATTCTAACGTTTTGTCGTCTTCCAAAGAGTGGGACAGACCTAAACTTTGTAGAACAAAGTGCCTACCTAGAGTGGTTTTTAACAAAGAAGGTACTTATTCCTTGTTAAATATATACAGGTTTTCAATTATAGATCCACCAAGCAACACAAGTAGGTAGGTACATGTGTAACCATACGTCCACCCACATAGTGTGATAACTGTCACTTCCTCTACAAAGTCGGGTAAGAACTCGTGTCTACATTGCGTCAGCTGTCGAGCTCAGAATACGATGAAATTGCATCAGTAAATAAATAGTTGGTCTAGCCAATCGACCCCGTTCAAGTGGAGGAAAACCCCCATTAAAACAATGGAATGAGGAAGTTGAAAAGTATTGTTTCAGGTTTTCTTTCCTGTAATTTTGCGTGAATTTGGAAATTCGTTTTTCACAATAGTGTAATTATGTTAAGAAATTATTGTTCGAATGATAAACAATTTACGTTACGTTTGTAACGAGAAATGTCCATCGCATTTCCTCTGACTCGGAAATTGCCACGAATGTGACCCTCGTAAGGTCAGACAGGTAAACTTTGTACACCCGCGGCCACAGTCGTCGGCACATGGTAATACATTCTGTGGTCACTCATGGATATGTCAGTCAGGACTCAGGACCAATAAAAGATATCGGTTGAAGCTACCGTTCATGGTTCGTGGTTCATGGGTGGTGGTGGTGGTGGCATTCGTCCATGGTTTCTGAGTTTATTTTTGCAAAAAAAGAATACAATGTTATTATTGCTCTAAGTTTGACTTTTAACTCATGATCCTCTGGGGTTGATGCATGCTTCAATTACAGCAGAAAGGATTGCGGAAAATCGCGGACACTTATCTATCAACAGTTTAATGATGATGTAAAACTCAGTGGGGAAAACTGTTGTAATATTTTCTCCTCAAGGTAATGAAAACGTGATTCATGAAATGAAATGACCCGTAATTTCAGATAACCTTCACAGTTACCGTCTCGAGTGTTCGTTAGGTATAGTATTAGGTATTTACATTGTTTTAAAATGCTGAAATGATACGTGTGAATAACCAGAACCGGTAACCAGAGGTGGAGGATACCATCTCTGGTTTTCCATTTTATCCCGCAATAAATTAAAATAATGCTACTATAAGATTTAGAATGAATCCATGTCTTTTCCAATTCGAGAACTACGGTGTATGATTGTACGTACAAACCTACAGGTTAGCAAGTTAGCAACCGTATGCGATCATTAAGTCAATGAAGCGGTATTATAATAATTGCCTGTAAAAACGGTCTGACATCAAATAAAAATGTTCCGTTCAATATTAAGCAAAGTTTCCTCAATTTACAGCAGGTAGGTGCTGCTGGTAATTACTTCGTCCTACAAGTAACCACTACTTATTTCGTAAGACCAATTTTATATGCAATATCAATATGCATAGCTACACATCTGACTTTAGTTCATAAGAGATTCATGCCATCCCACATGACTTCAGTACCACCAGACATATTGTCGCCTGTATCTAAATATATATCTTACGTAAGTTTCAGTGCTACACATATCAATACATTGAAGTATCTTTCATCATCTATTACAACAATCAACCTTGTTTCTTCAGGAATAATGTTGGTTTTCCCATGAGCCGTGGCATCAGATAAAGTACGACCTCGAGTTATCGACGCCAGACGTCAACGCGTTTGTTTTTGTTATTCGTTTATATCAGGATAATGATAGTCTTAGGTAATGGCTAATCTTTGATAAGATGGCTGAAGAGTGACAAACAGCTGACGATAAGAGTTAAGACTAGAATACAATGACACGTTTTGTAATTGTGGGTTGTTCAGGATATTGCTCTCATTCATAACATAATATGTATACCTCAATTAATTACCAATAACTTCAATGAGAAGAGCGTTTTATTGTTGATGTTATACATGTACTCGAATAGACTATTGTTATGAAAGTATCACCTAATTCGACAATACCATTCTGATATGAGGAGCAGTTATTGCTATATTGTGTTAGGAAATATCTTATTGATTGATTCGAGCTTTGCTTTTTGTGATCTAATCTAGGGGGCTCCTAGATTAGATGTCAATAGGACTGTAGTACATGCACTACCCAAGTGTAAAGGTATAAATAAAATAAATACATACTTTGCTATAAGACCGGAATCGTTTTCCGAGGTACCAGGCAAGCATAATTGCAAGCGGATTTAATTCCAGCAGCGTCGGCAGTACATATTTGAAGCCGTAGCAACGCTGCGGATATAAAAACTACAATTTGCGTAACTGTATAGTAGTTACGCTAAATTATATTAAATTACTTAGTTTAAATATGAGCTGCTACTAGTACTCTGGTAATCCCTTAATCTTCTTAGTTTTATTAATTTTGTTCGTCTTCAATTAGGTATTTATCAATTGAAGACGACTTAGGTTTTATCTGAATGATAAACAGCAGTATTTCATCATCACTAAGTACTTGAACACGCAGACAAGTAGACTATGGCTTACGCAATAATTATCATGGAACTTCAAAGAAAGGCTACACTTTTCCATTAATAAAAGTACCTATTTAAACAAGGTAAGCAGACCACTTACAGAAATAGCTTCATATCTGCCATACCACAGTAAGTGCTAAAGTGTACAATTAACAATAGATATATAATTATGGCAATCTTGATATTTCCATTCGAGTATGTCTGCGTTGTGAGTGACCTGATAGTCTTGATACTTGAGGGCACTTGTGTCGAGCAGGATTATCGTAAACGTCACTGATCAAGCACTGTCTGTCTGTTCAAGTACTTTTATTTATAGATTGTAGACATTATGGCTAGTTACATTATATCAATAGATAAGAAAATAATAATAAGTACATAGCATTAAAATCCTCTCCAACGAGGAAGTTAAAGACCTAATACTAGAGTGTCAAGACATGAAAAAGTTGTAAATTTTAAATTGAATTGTCGGAAGGAAAATTAAATTGGTCCTTCTGTCCGCAGAGTTAATTTAATTTTGTGTTACTCCACGTGGTTTTGTGTTATTTTTATACAACTTGATAATGTGGAACATATTAGAAAACATTAAATGATTCACTAAACATGAACAGCAAATAATTCTACAGATTGTTCGAGACTCGGTATGTATATAAAAGGAAATATTCTGTTGATATGACTTGCGTAAATAAATAGATAAAATTGTCATCTTAGGTTTGTTATTATCTCTGTAAACTGAAAGTAAACTGCTACAAGGAAGCTTCTAGATCTTTCCCGAAAGTTCTGAGGACGTTGACGTCTACGAGTAGGTATATAGTCACATCGAAACATTAGTGTAATATATTACAAGAGAAAGGTTAAAGAGATCTGAAACTGAAGTAAACAACACATGTTTTCCTCTGATATTTCTGTGTGGAGGTCGAGCCACGCGTCACGTACACCCCACCACAATAAATTATACCAGACGCCTTTTTTACACAGAATTTTCAGCCTTATCACTTTTGAAATAGTTAAGATAATCGTGAGCAAGTTTGACATGAATTGTGGCAATATGCGAGAGATCATTGGAACAGTTTTGATGGCAAAAAGTAATTACTAAAGTGTCACTTTGAAGTAAGTTTCTTTTGCGGGTGTTTACGCAAATTGTTGTGATGAACTTCCTGACATCAATGGACGCTGCTTAAAGTAATTGACGAAAAAGATTTTTTTCAAGATATACTTAATGGAAAATATTTGCGCTCATGTATTTGCACAGTGACACATGTAGAATATCTACACGAGTTTTTTTGTACTTCAGACACACGTGGTAACACTTGTTTTGCGTCATAAAAAATGCGGCCTTGTGAGGAAGAGGATTTGGAGTAGGAAGATTGTGTATAAGATCTGATACTGTCAGCAATGTAATATAGTATCAGATCAGAAAGCAGAACAGAAGTAGAAGAAAATCTAAGGAACGGGTGAAATACAGGTTTAACCGATGATGATGACCAGTGTTTAACAATCAAAACCAGCTGGAAATAAAAGCTGGCATATTAGTTCAATGAACTCTTAGGGTTATACCAGAAGTGTGTCTATGACAATAGGTGTTCGAACTAGGTTTCAAACTCACGACCTCCTAGATCGCAAGTCAAGGCCTTTGGGCTATTCTCATTAATGAAAAACATGTCTACCGAAATATTAAATTTAGTTCATCACGTACGATTTGAGCTCGTTTTCTTTTAGTTTTTTTTTGTTGCTATTAATTATTTTGTTATTAATTATTCTTGCAAAACGATCCGATCTCTTTAACCTTAGATCCTTGACATAAAATAATTTCAACAAAAACTAAATTGGTTCAGTAATTCAGTCTACAGTCTATACCTAAATATGGACCGACAACACTCACATAAAAGTATTTTATGACTCACAAAAAGTGTAATTTGAAATATTCCGATTTGCGATAAAAATAAGAATTTCATAAAATCATAAAATTACGTCACGCCTCTTAGAACAAGATCCGTGAAAAGAAAACATTGATAAGGGGATCAAACTAGATAAGATATATGAGCGGGTCTTGCACATATACATCATATTTATTAATAGGAAGAGATGTCATGCATAAAACCATTTAGTTTAGATAATATTCAAACCCACTTTCCAAGAGTTGACTATAAGAACATTGCATAGATAGAACGAGAGATAGCTAGCATAAAGAAAGCTAACCTTTTACAAAATATTATGATTGGTCCTTTAACATAATTATACGAACTTAAATCAGTTGCTAGCACCAGATCCAAATTGGTCCTTTTATACAGTTAGTAAATATGTAGTTGCATTATAAACCTGATCTCATTGAACATTACCAGTACATGCACTAACAAATTCTAAAACGTAACTACACTAGTAACTTTCCATGATATTTTTTCCTTAAACCACAAGTTTCTGTTCTGACCCACTTCAAGGAATTGCATGCGAAAATAATTAAAGTATCCGAGTTAACAGTTTGCGTACGTGAGGACCGCCACGGTACGACTCTACTGAAGATATAATTATCGCAAGTACGGAGTATTTCGGGAGATGACAGGCTTGACACGAACAAAAGAAAGTTTGTCGCGTTTTGTACAATACAACTTTGTCATTGTTTAAAATAACGTGATCATCTGTTTTGGGTTTGACAGATTTTTTGCATGTGTATTTCAGTTCTATGTGTGTAGAACTAAAAACATGTGTTAAATAGTTTTTTGTTGTTTCGGTCTGTCTTTCAGCTACCTACTTTTTGTATGTTCTTTATTTATAGTTCTTTTTCTCTTCTTTTGTTATAATTTTTCTTGGTCCTTCTTGGCGAATGCACACATGTGCTCATGTACTACTTACCGTAATTCTGTACAATTTTCATTTATTTTGTGGTGTGTATTCAAACCGCATTTTAAACCTTTAAATTCATTCTTGGTTGTCAATAAACACAGTTATCTTTGAAGCTTTATGTCAAGCACACGGGCCGGTCAGCCGAACGCGTCAGCCGCAGGACCAGTCTGGACAGGTTCGGACATGTTGGCACACAAACCCGCTGGGACATCTTCATGACCACTCTCTTTGGAGTGGACACATCACACAGGTAAAAGTATACAAACCTTTGAAAAAAAATACTGGAGAATAAAACTTTTGGATACGAAGGCCCGACAGTAATACAAATGAATAAAGATGGTTAGCGATTTGTTATACTTATCTTTACAAGTTATCTATACTAATACTAATAATGTATACTTAATACTAATAATGTATACTTAATACTAATAATATTACAAAGAAGTAAAATTTGTTTATTTGTAATTTTGTATATAGGGTAATCTCCGGAACTACAAGTCGGATTTGAAAAATTCTTTCTGCATTAGATAGCTTAAATCTTGAAAAAGGTTATAGGCTCGCGGAATAAGTCACGGGCAGAAGCTAGTCAGACATAAACACATAAAGGTATGTACATAGTGAAATCAATTCCATCAGTGTTATAATTTAAATCACATTTTTTTCTGGCAAGTAGAGTCCTTTTAATGTATTTCATGACCTTGGTGATATCTTAAATAGGAAGGGACAAGCTTGAAGTAATCTACATAATTATGAAAAGGTTTGAAAATGACACTCAGAAAATTCAACTAATTTATCTGAGATCAGGACTGATTCACAGACTTGTACACTACTTACAAAGTTATTATCCTACCCAAAATTTGATTAGTTTTGTTACACACTTTATTCAATTCAAAGAAAAAGGCCTTTTATATTGATAAATTAAACAACTCTGCCGTTCAACTCAGTTCCGCCATTCGCCATACTGCCGAAATTGTTCCAAAAATATACATAATTGTAGAATGTCCCCTAAATGTAGGCAAAAAAGTCGCAGAGCTGAAATATTTGTGCGCTCCTTATAATTGAAAAACCGAGGCTTGGGATGATGTCGGCGACAGCCGGTCATTATAACGAATCTGGGTAAAAAACAGACCCGGCAGGCGGCAGGAGGTACGGATTTTTTCTAATTTTGCACGCTTCCTTGAATTTTTGCAGACTTTGGTAGGATAATGTAGCGTGGTATTTTTGGTGAGGAATATAATTTTCTGTAGGTACTTAGTATAGTTATCTCTAAGGTGTATGGAATTATTGAACTAAATAAAACGAATACAGTACATACCTATTTGAACTTGAACAACTATGAAAACACAAAGTAACAATTTTAACAAATCATCTTGTGAGACCAATAAAAAGTAGGTAACCTTTTAATATTTAACAGCATGTCCAAGAAAGTGATTTATTTTTTAACGATTACACAGATTTAGAAGATTACTACATGGCGACCAGTACCCTAATTGCGCAATACACGGTCAATCACAATTTGTTTCGATTTGAAACAGATTGCTAATCCATTGCTTCATAAGTTGGAAAAAAAAAATCTGCTCAACAACGTAAATAACGCAATGAATGTTGTTGAACTATCAAAATTAAACAAATTAGTCAAAATCGTTTACGAAAATATGTTACGTAATTAGGGTACTGGTGTTTATCTTTACAATAAACTGCATAATTCCACTACAAGGTAAGCTATTTATAGACAATTTAAGGATACAGAGTTAAACAATAACATAGTCAAGATTACAGATGTAAGGCCGGTTTAAAACCAATTAAACCAATCAGTTTGAAACGAAAAAAACCGTTTAAAACCAAAATAAATCATTTTTTTCGATTTAAAACGGTTGTTGTTGATGACTATGTTTTTCTTAATTATAACTACATTTTCTTAATTTTATCGAGGTAGGGATATAACGGAGTACCTATAAAATGTGTGATATACTTAAACTACCCAAAAGTAAGGTAGGTATACCTACTTACATATTTAAGTTTTCGTATAGTGTAGGTAATGTAGGAAGGCACTTTCTATTGATTTTCTATAAACCAAAAATTGCCCGTAATGAAGTGTAAAACACAGTTGTTTTATTTTTGTAGGCGAGTTTTCAACCGTTTAACACGATTTATTTGAGGTTTAAAACTGCAACATTTGATTTAAAACGTTTTAAATCAGTTGTTTTACATCTATAGTCAAGATCAACAGTTGTTTTCTTAATTCCTCAGACAAGGAAAGACGTCACAGTATATTTAAATAAAAACCAACAAGATAAATAATTAAGTATAATAGACCTATTTCAATTAATTGATCGTTACGTAAATGTAAACACATTAACCTCTTTTTGACTTTTGATATCAGTCAAAATATAAAAGGTCGAAGATACATGTCATATTAATTGTTTTTCAAAACAGACCGTAAACTCAAATCACACAATGACACAACAATGAATATTAAATTACCCTCACTAATGAAATTATTATTGCAATGTTTATTCGCATGTTAATTTACATTATTTCATTCATTGCAATTTATCAAATCCATCAACTGATCTTGAAATTCTGATGTCCTTCCATAGTTCCAGGTAACCAGTTCACTTTAGCCTCCCAAACCCACAGTCCAATATCATTGTTTCCATATCCTGCAATTAGTCCTACACCAACCCGGGGTTGTCCTTGGGTGCCCTTGCATTGTGCGAACAGGGATTATCGTCGGTTTGTACCTCATTCCATATAAATTTTTCTACCTCTGCGAGTTGGCTTCGGCCCCTTGTACGCCTTCCAAAGGACCGGGATCCATGGTCCCGAGAAAAATAATAATACATAATATGTATTATTATTTTTAAATTTGTTTGTTAAATTTGTTAAACGAGGCATGAGTGCTGCACTCAGCGCTCGGTGTGGCAACACGCCGTGTTCGAGTTCGCAGCTAGTCCTTCGTCATCCTGAGGATGCCTCGTTGAGAGGTGAAACACGTGTCGATTTATTTCAGGAGTTTTTTATGGCTCTTTAGAAACAGCTAAGCGGAACAGGTTACTAAATATATCCACGTCTATTGTATTTTATAATGGATTTCCGCAAGATTACGCCTGAATCAATTAACTATATATATAATGTAAAAAAATACATTATATAATAATAATTACAATTACTATGACATTAATTTGCTTGACATTATTGTTATAATTTATTAGTTCAGTTATAATATAATGTGAAATGAAATTGACTTTCTATGTATATTTTAATGACAATGTAATTTAATAAGAAAACTGAATAAGAATAATTTTATTATGTCATAATGTTCCTAATGCACACCTGACACGGTTATAATACAGTGAGCCTTAAGAACCATTCTGTAACATCCTCTGAACCTGTGTTATGCAAATAAATGATTTGATTTGATTTGATTTATATATATAATCAAAATTTTAGGCCCAGTAGTTTCGGATATAAGGGGGAAATGGTACATCAATTTTCTGAAATATCTTTAAAAGTATTTATTATAAAGTTATAAAAAAATGTATTTGAGATCCTCGCAATAAGTCCTTTCATTTGATATGTCACACGGTACAGTTCGCAAAACTTTATTTTTTAATTTTCTTATTTGCCTCCCAAAAGTGACCCCATATTCAAAATTCATTTGTTTACGTTACACGTCCGTATTTGAATCATAGAAATACATATGAGTCCCAAATTTCAACTCAATCTGTCCATTAGATTTGGAGCAAATTGACTGTGACAGACGGACAGACAGACCCACACACGAGTGATCCTATAAGGGTTCCGGTTTTTCCTTTTGAGGTACGGAACCCTAAAAAGGAGAGGAGGACAGGAGGAGGAGGGCATCAAAAAATCGTCCGCGTCGCTGTCAACAGGAAAAGTGCCCAAAAGATTGAGTTATAATTTCTACCTACAAGTTCTACACGTTGAAGAATACTGTGAAGGACATATTGAGAGCAAAAGCAGCGATGAACATGAAGACCAATAAAATTACGACTACAATAATTGACACCAATGCGAACTGACGTTATAAACCCCTTAATATCATGTCGTGAATAATCTAGACAAACTATCTGGGTGAAAGTCTAGTCTAATTATAATATAAGGAAAACTTGCCAAAACGGCCTACGTGACAGTTGTCAGATGTGTGGGAGTGAGAAGCAATACAGCAACCGCAATACGAGGAAAAGAGAAAGTAGGTTTGTAAAAAATAAGGGTTGCTACCTTGTTCACTTTTAGGGTAGCTCTTATTATTAATTGTTGTTACTATTGACCATTGTGTGTATTTGAATATTTTGGTAACCCTCGCAACAGGGAATTTAAAAAGTAGGTAATAAATATGTTAGCTTCATATTTGACATTGAAATCGAAACTGATGGAAGCCTTCCAAGCCTAATGGCTTATTGTGATATGCCTCTTCGCTTAAGAAACTGAAAAAACCGGCAGGAACAACTTTTTAATTTGCTGGGCCACAAGTGTCCTATCTAGCAAAATGGCATTTTTGAACCGACTTCCAAAAAGGAGGAGGTTATATGTTCGTAGCGTATGTTTGTTTTTTTTTTTATGTATGTCCGCCTATTTCTCCGTCATTTGTGAACCGATTTTGAAAATTATTTTTTTGTTTGAAAGGGTATGCTTTGAAATTGGTCCCATATAAATTTTATTAACTTTGGTTGGGTGGTTTTTGAGTTAGCTACAATAATACGTTTTTTTTCTCACTAGTATGTAGATGATATTATGTTAAGTTCCTGTCACTGGTAGCAGGTAGTGGTATTCGAATGTGTAGGTACCACAACTAAAAAGTAAAAAATAAAATAAGTTAAAACAAGTTTTTTTTACAACAAGGTTCATATTTATTACAAGCCTCAATCAAATAAGCACATAAAATATGGATAAAAAAAAAAGACTTTTGTCTTGACGGGGAATCGAACTCATTAATTAGCTCAAATGGGTATCAAAATCAACTACCTAACATTCGAAAGGTATTTAAAGTATGTCAAGTAAAAGAAAACTCTAATTGCAAAAAATAGTTTTAATAGGAATGTCAAGTACAAGAAATTACTTACAATTAATATTTTAATCTTATTCTCTAATTAATTAACTTCAGTTCCAAACTTTTCTAGCGACGACGCTAAGTTATTTTTAACAATAGAATAACATTTTAATATTCCTTTACAACATGTTAATATACTCTCAGATATACCTAATGAAATTGGTCCAATTACAAAAGTTTGCTTAATTTTTACATACTTGTTAACAATTAGAAAGAAAACACAATATTTTAAAGACAAAAATGTGACAAGACTATAATAGGTACAATTTTCTATGTTGTTATTCCTTAATTTTTTTTCGTTGTCCATTAAAATTGAACACGAATATTTTTTGTTTAATTCTTAAAATCAAAATGGCGGACGCGTGTTATTCTGTCTGACTGTCACTTGGCTTATTAATTTCCACCATAATGTGATTTTCTTCTTCGCCGATGCTGACGTTAACAATCATGTCCACGATCTTCGGCTGCAGCCTCAGAGCCTTTAGAGTCGGTAGACCCCTCAACAACGAGGCAACATACTTCCCAAAATTGTCATAAGTGTCCTCAGTCCTCATCATGCCCGTAGTTAGTGCAGCTCCCGTAGTGACCACTGTGGGAGCTGCACTAACTACTGGCGTGACGTCATCTGACTGGAAGATCTGATGCTGGCTATGGCTGTCACTCGGACCGCTCGAGTTCGAGCATCTCCGTCGCTTCACTTGAGAATCGTTCGAAATCTCTTCGTTCTCACTCTGACCTTCCGAATGCGAGTAATTCGTTACTGGTTCAGAGTCAATTTGAGGCTGACTGTCCCAATCATCCTGCTCGTCAATCTGGTAATATTCCATCTTCACATTGCTGACTACTTCACTCAGTTTTGGCTGAAAAAAAATGTCCTATATTAAGTCTTAAGTAAACAAATCTAAGTGTAGTATTATATTATCTGTGTCTAAGTTCATGTATGAGTAATTAAATAAGAAAATTACTTCGTTAGCGAGCAGCCGTGACGTCTGTAGATGTGGTCGGATGAACGAGTCTATCAGAGGGAACCATGGCACCTTCGGTCGATACAACTCGGGTGAGTTGGGCCCCACCTTGTCCAAACTAGCCTTGATCTTCTTCAACTCCTGAGAGTAAGAGTTACGTAAATTCTTGAATTTAATCAATACATGTTTTCCTTCAAAGTTCGTAATGTTGAGTATCCTGGCAATTTTTTCCGCGGCCCTCGCCCTTTTGGTTTTGTTAGGGTAGTCATCCAGTGAGGAGTTCCACAGACATGGCTCCTGTTTGTACTCCGAAATCAGTTGCAAGGTTTTCCTGTCGCTGATGCGCAGTATGGAGTTCTGCGTTAGATCGCGCGAACTTATTTTCTCACGCATGATGTTGGCGTGCGCGCGTGGCGGGCGGCGGCGCGGCGGTGCGTGCGGTGCGGGAGGGGGGGAGGTGCGCGCGCGCGTAGACCTGTCTGCTCGCTTGGCGTGATCACGCCTAACTGACGCCACCGTGGTGCCGCCGTGACGTCACTCAGACGTGAGGTGCGCTGTTGTTTTAACGAGGCGCGGTTTACACCGTGTTCGGATATCGTTGCGCTTTGTTCTCGTGGCGTGGACCGAATCTTAAGCATAATGTTCGGTACTTACTCTGTTTTAAACTTTTATATTACACGTGGAAGTATTTTCTACATAAGTATTCGTAATCTACAGAACTATGCATACTTAAGTATAGATAATCAAGTCTGTACGCGACCGTAACCAAATCCGTTTACCTCAGAGCCCGCGTGCGTTGAACAGCTGACGTAATTTTTTTATCCCTTGATCAGCTGTTGAGAGTATTTGGTGTAAAGTAAGGGAACCCGTAACGGCGTCCATAATTCCGGGAATTTTATGGCGGCCTTCCGCCCGGGGTTCTCCTTAATACCATGAGAACTTACATTTTTTATTGTTGCACCAACTTACTTACAATAATGCACGTTTCGAAAAAAAACTTAAGTAATAGATAAGACTTCTAAGAAGATGTAGTTAAAAATTATGTGTAAGTAATTGTTAATTATTTTAGTACGTCGGTACTTACTAATGAAGCGGTCAGCTTTGGAAAAAAAATACTAGGAAGTAGGTACCTACTTTTGTGGAAATAAAGTAATAATTATTTCTTGCTTAGAATGACCGTACTTACTAGAACTGTGGATCATAATAAGCCCTTTATAAATTTTATGATCGGATATTTTATATCAATTATTGTAATTGGTAGAAAAGTTAACTTATTAACTATCAATACAAAATAACTGGAATAGACTGTATTGTATGTTAAACGATCAATGCATGCATTTAAAAAAAAATTGTATTTCTTATTGTAGGTTACCTACCTTTTTGAGAATGTTTCATGGACAAAAAAATATACCTACAAAATTTGAAACACGTAATAAGATATGGCTGAACGTGTTCGGATCCATTTCAATAAAAGCATTGATTTACAACACAACCCAAGATTTAAATAATTGTAGTATTCATATAAGTGTAGTATTTCCAGTATTAGTCCTAGGTTGGTTACCTACTTTATGGAAGTAATTAAAAGTTAAGCGAAACGCCGGTTACTTATAAACTCATTAACTACACCTTAATTACCCGTTTGAGTAGATGAGTACCTAGCATAGATTACTTAGTTATGTATAAAACTGATAAGTAGCACGTTCCGAATAAAATAAGTACTTAATCAAATAAAACACAGTGAAAAATGTCTTATAAAATGTCTTATGTTAAATAAATAAATTTGAATTTGAATTTAAAATGTTATCAAAAGATTTTGAGGTCAGCTGCTTGGTTTTATTATCATTTAATTTTGTCTTAGCATCTGTAATCTTTAGGGAAGACGAACAGCTATTTCCAATTAAGTAGGTACTAATATTCCAGTCGGGGCAAACCTGAAAAATTCTGACAAAAAATGGCTTCCTTTTGCTCGACCCAAGAACCGAACCCAAGACATCCCAGCTGCACTTATAACCATTTATCTAATAAGACAGTTCGACATCTGCCTTTTCCCGCTGCAATAAAGCCGTTATATTTTAATAAACAGAGCTATTAATGATTTAAACAAAAATAATAAAAAAGAGTCTGTTTTCGAGCTGCAGACTTTGATAAAACTTGGTAGGTATCTTGCTTTTGACCGATAAGCAACCGGGTGATACCGGTTCTTATCAAAATTATCTCTAGAGAAGTTTGAGACTACTCTAAATAAAAAAATTGTGGACCATTAATGATATTTATTTGAGAGTAAAAGACAAAGGTGTATGTAGCCTTTAAGATAGTGTCATGTTCGTGGGGTTTTTATTTTTATGTTATGGCCTGTTTGATAACTGATAGAAAACTATCTGGAAAAACCCATCATGATTTAAAGTGGTTTTTCACCCTCTATAGACACCTAAACTATTGGGGATATCCGATGTTACTGACCTTTGAGATACAGAAATGTTTTACGTGCCTGTAATCTCACCGACACTTATGAGTCTGTAACCTCACCGACACCAATTCCTTTTAAACCTGAAGGGTTGGTCAATTCGTACTTTGTAGGTACCTGTGTATGTAATTGTATTACCTGGAAAATAAATATATTTCCTCCAACAAGATGGACCGATGACCTTGTGAAGGCCGCAGGAATCCGTTGGATGCGGAAAGCACAGAATCGGTCGAAGTGGCGGTGCTTGGGGGAGGCCTATGTACAGCAGTGGACGTCTTTCCGCTGAAATGATGATGATGAAGTATATTTCTATTTCCTATATAAGTAACCTTTAATAATTATGTTATAAAGAAAACTGTTCTACCAAATAATCCTTCCTTTTGGCTTTGCTGTAGTCGGGTAAAAATACAACATAGTAGTATTCCGATTTTCTTGTCAATCAATAAGTTTGACGAACAAAATACGGGTCTTATTTTTTTTATTTTTTTTCAATATACTAAGCGGGTACTTTGATATAACACGCAGAACGATACTTATCATCTCATGAAATCTGTAACATGTAGGTAATAAGGTAAATGATGTTTTGATGTAGGGTCGTAAGCGCAACTCACAATGTTTGTAAATATGTAATCGCGTTAGAAATAATAGGATGAAACCGGTTTAATATTGTTTGGCTGAAAACTAGGTCTTTAGACATAAAGATAAGGGCACTATTGATGCTTGTCAATGACCTTTTTCTAGTATAAAAGATAATAAATAAAGATATTTTTGGTGCGTAAGATTCTTTCAACGCTTTTTTTATTTCATCAAGTCTGTGCTGTTCTAATCCTAAGCAAAGAGTTCAAATAAAAAAATCAAATCAAATCATTTATTTCTTTGCAAAAATGGGTGTAGTACACAGGTGTTTTTATAATAAAGTTCTCCGTATTTTACCGTCACGTGGGCATGCAAAGGTTTACAATTCCAAATAAATAAAAAATAGAAATATGCAGATCATTGGAATTACAAAAAATTTAATAAAAATGTCAGTGTGGTCGTAGCAATAAAAAAATACAAAATAAGACTAAGTAAGCGAACCAATAATTATGTCAATCAGGGTAATAGTATGTCAATTAGTTAGTGAATCATCATTAAGAAAATCGTCAATCGTGTAATAAGTTTTCATAATTACAAATTCATTTAGCGCCGTTTTAAATTTTAATGTAGTCATATTTTTTACAATATTAGGTACTCTATTAAATATGAGTGGGGCAATACCAAAAAAACTTTTTTGCAATAACGTGCTTTTACATTTAACTTGACATAATTGATTGATATATTGTGTCCGTATTGGATTTTTTCTGACCTCTGTTAATTTTTAAAATAGATGTGGGAGATGTGGGTGTGGTGTGGGTGTAGTTGCCCCGATTCCTCCCATTTTTCACTTTGTTGTTTTTCTCACCAATTCTTAATATACTTTTAATTCTGTTTATTTCTCTTCATCATCAGCCTACAAATGTTCCCACTGCTGGGACACAGGCCTCCTCTCTGTGAGAGGGAGTGGGCTGTAATCCACCACGCGGGCCCAGTGCGGGTTGGTAGATGTCACTTGTGTGTGTGGTTTCCTCACGATGTTTTCCTTCACCGTTTTGAGAGCAGTGGTGATGAAATAATTTACACAAAGTAGGTAAAGCGCCTGTCTGGGTGCAAACCTACGACCTACAACTCGTAAGTCGCGGCTGTTACCACTGGGTCACCACTACTCCTCTTTCTCTTAATTAGTTGTATTGTATTGTGGATTTGTCTTTATCGATGAGGTTCAAATAAGTGCATGATATGTTAATCTCTGATCTTCTACCCGTTACAAACAGATAAACATAACCTATTCGATTTTTGTCGTTATTCCGTGAATACAATCAAAGTAACACTTTTGTGTTTATTATCTAGGCAACACAATATGCTGCATATCTAAATATTATCAATTCAAATAACGTGAACGAATGTAGGTCAAAATATAATAATCTCTGGCTTTTTATATCTCTATACATATGTGCCTACACATTAACATTCGATATAATAAAATTCACATGACCAGCCGCAGCAGTAAACCTCACCATCGACGTTGCTAACTGGTTATTCTTTGTCTCATGTGTTGGATCATTTAGCTCCCTTCAAAATGGTTGAGCTAAATGGTGCTAATCCATGCGTCATGTTCGTGAACGGGCGCTGTTAGTAGGGACTCGTCATCTCTTATTTTTAATTACACGACTTATTTTTAATTTATTTTAATTTTTGATTTGTTCTTTGTTTTATCTTTTTTATTACGGACGCTTCTAACGTGCACGTCTTTCTATATTGTTCTCACATGTATAATTTCAACACGAATGATGTAGCCAATATTTTGTAACAATTTTTTATTTAAAAGAGTGTCCGTGGAGTTTCTTGCCCGTTCTTCTCCATAGGTACCTACCTAACTACTACACTTTGGAATGGGCAACTAGCTTCATATTTCTGACTCGCCGATTCCTTGACAATTCAAAAGTGCCTGTATATGGTTTAATTGAAATTTAAATGCTTTGAGTTTGAGTTCTCCACAGTTATTTTGTTAATGTAGGTGAGAAAAAGCAATCAGTAAATAGGTGGTTATATCAACATCAGTCCCCTGCTAGACATCAGCATCTGCAAATGCACGCCACTGAGCTTGGCTAGTCTCATTCATCTCCACGTTGTGAAAATCGTGGTGATGAGGGTGTTCTTCACGACGTTCACTCAAGATCATTTCTACCCCAATGGCCACTGTTTCGAAGGCTGCAGAATTGCCACATCAGCTTCAAAGGGCCACGTAAGTACCTAAGTTAAAAATATCTATCCAATTCTTTCTCATTATATCGGTGACGTCACTCGAAGTCGTCACCAAGAAGACAATCTCGTTGGTCTCGCGGTCGCTAGAGCGATTCAGCTGAAGACCTTTACTATTGAGTACAATCCTCGGGTTGGGACTGGCTGTTAGACTGTTAGGTATATAGTATGCCTATTGTTTTTTCCATCATATTATTATGTAGGTACCTAATTGGTCGGAGCATTGATTTGTATCCAGTAAAAGGCTAGGCTCGCCCCTTGAGACAATCACACAACTGACAAAATGTGCGTCTCCTTGAAACCTCTGCCTACGTTCGTGATTCAGTCGTGATGTTGTACGTGAGGCCGCAGGACTAAAGCCACGGTTCCTCGTGAGTTCAGCGTTATCTCCGGCATACAGTGTCGTACGATGTTGTTTGGTCTGATAGCGGCCGATAGCGCTGTGGACTAGTTTATATTCGAGCATATATTATATTATTATGTACGAGTGCTTTGTGTTGGTATCCTGACACACAAAGGAAGTTATATTTAACTTATGTCAATTATGATAATGCTTTTAATAAAGAAAATGTCCTGATTTCCTACTGAATATATTATACCTACATTTGAATTGCTCTAAAGCATGTAAAACACGTTTGAAGGATGAAATCAGAAATTATATTATCCGGAAAAGAACCGGACCGGGCATAGCTTGCAGAGTAAGCTAGCTGAAGCGGCAGTGGACTGGCCATGTTTGTCGAAGGACCGATGGCCGGTGGAGCAGACGAGTCCTGGAGTGGAGACCGTGTTTCGGCAAGTGTAGTGTGGGACGCCGCGCGCCCCCAGCTAGATGGCTTTAAGGGGAAGCGTCAGGGTAGCCCGCGAAATTCAAACTTTCTTAGCAATAGTGATTAAGAAGAAGATAAACTAGTTGTATTGCTGACTGGAATGATTATAATTGAGTAAAGCCATATTTGTTACGACCGCGAATCATATTTTAACCAAAATAAAACCTGACACTGACCTGCAAAATGCAAAAAACGTAAGAAAATTTGAATTTCGCGGGCTACCCTGACGCTTCCCCCTTAAAAAGGTGGCTGGAACAGACTGGATACGGAAGGCGGAGAACAGAGTGTTGTGGCACAGCCTGTGAGAGCTATAAGTCGATTGATTTGACATAATACACATGCCTGTAACTCTGTAACTTGCACAAGAGTAAGCAAGTAGCTTGCATGCCATTATGACATTATGGCATAATAACATGCAAGGTACTTGCATGCTTTTGTGCAAGTTACAAGCATGTGTAAGTACTTGCAGCTTAGCGTTAAGTTATTGTAAATTGACTCAAAAAGTTAACTTCATGTTGAGTTAACAATACAGGTAAAATAAAAAAAGCACGGTCATCAGTTTATTTTAAGCGGAAGGTCCTATAGTCCTAGATACTTTATTAATTAAAATATAATACTGCCAAAGAGGTAATAGGCTCGCTCCGATTACATGAGACTTTAACAAATATCTGGCGAAATGTATGTACAGACGCCAGCACATCAGGCTACTACAATCTGTCAAATTTATTTAATAGATTTTCAACTTTATCGCTGAATTGTAAGGTTCAAAGTTGATTGGGAACATTTGACAGTTTCGGGTGGCTTGATGTGCTGACGTCTGTAAGTACATGCCAAGGTCTCAGACCAAATCAAAAACCAATACGCTGTCAACAGTGATGTGAGGCCGGTGTCGTAAACGTGTGCACTTAGTGAGGTGTAGTTTGATTGTATTGCAAATGGTTGTAAATGTGTGCGTGTGAGCGTGTACGCACAGAGCGGAGGTGTAGTTTTGGCATGCTTCACTGTATTGTTCGCAGCGCTATGTCTTAGTTTTTTATTTGGTCTGAGGCTAAGGTAAACCTCTGCCTAACCCTTCGGGAAATTACAGGTGTCATATCATATTATATACTGATTTGAGGATGAAGGTAATTCACGTAGCTAACCTAACTATTACTCTACAACATCATTACTCAATATATGAAAAAAACATGACGTCATGTTTTTCAAAAAATCCTGTCATTGAACATCTAATCCCAGAAACGAGGTCTCAGATACGCCATATCTTATCATATTAGGTAGTAAAATAAGTCAATACCTATCAAGAGAACCATACTATGCCTTCTCTTTTTACCCGACCGCGCAGACGGCGAGGCACCAAGAATGTGTCATGAGTTTGACTAGCGACGTCAAATCACGCCATACTGATGATGCAAGAAAATGCAAGAGTTGGTAATAGTATGACGGTCAGGGTAAAGGATTTAACTGACTCAGTTTTCCTTTAAAGGTTTACCTAATTAAAAATGGAGCTGTAGGTACATACCTAGAGGATATTTCTTTACCTAAAAGTAATTTAATGATGTAGGTCAGTAAATAATAAAACATTTATGGGTTAACAGGCTCAATGTTAAAAGGCCCAGCAGTAATATCCTACGGTTAATTTAGCTTTAAAGTAAATAAAAAAAGTTTCGGATAGTTTCTTGGTTATTGGGCTTACCAGGATCTAAGATTTGAAATACCTACTCAGCACTTATCTATCGAATAGATAATCAGTCTAAAAAACGATGAAAGACATTATTATTCAGCACAAAATATTTACAAACTAATCACAAAAATAAGCAGAGCGATTGTGGTAGGTACCCGTGGAGGAGCTCGTGACTAAGTGAGGAGCTCGTGGCTAAGTAATAACAGCCACACGGGTCGATTCGACAGGTTAAGCTACGCTTGCCGGGGTTGGTCCGTGGATGGGTGACCATCTTTACATACCGAGACTCCTCCGTGCCTCGGAAAGCATGGTAAGCCGTTGGTCCCGGCTGTCAGTCGTGGATCTTTGACAGTCGTTACGGGTCGTCAGAAGCCCGAAACTCTGACAACCAGTCTTACCAAGGGGTATCGTATGTATTACCCAGTTACTGGGTTGTGGAGGTCAGATAGGCAGTCGCTCCATGTAAAATACTGGTATTCAGCTGCATCCGGTTAGACTGGAAGCCGACCCCAGCATAGTTAGGAAAAGGCTAGGCAGATTGATTGATTGTGGTAGGTACCAATTTTTTTTTAAATTTGTTTTTCTATGGACATATGGCCTATAAATGGTAGTTAGGTATGTACTATGAATTATTCACAGAAACATGATGAATGACGGAAGGGTCAGTCCACCCAGTCCTCCTAACTTGGACAGTTACAATTGTAGTGTCATATTTCCTTGAAATTTTCGCTATAGAACTGTGACAAACTGATGACATTGACACGACTCGACACGCGTTTTTCCCGTTAGATATAAAGTTGGAAATAAATAAATAAAATAAAATATTAATATATTGAGGCTAAATTCAACATTTGTTTCGAGTATTTCCCTAAATATTATGTATATAGGTAATATTATACAATCACGGTTACATATCCGTAAAACTTAACACAGTTGACACCTGTACCCTGATATTTCCGCGGGTAAGGTTAAGCCTACCCCGGTTGCCTGTTATTATTATCAAGGTTTACACAGGCAGGTACCAAAATATATTATTCTTTGTCCAAACTGACAATACACTTGATAGTAAAACTTTTTCACTTATGGACTA
The DNA here is from genome assembly GCA_963680765.1 of Agrochola lychnidis. Lineage (NCBI taxonomy): Eukaryota > Metazoa > Arthropoda > Insecta > Lepidoptera > Noctuidae > Agrochola > Agrochola lychnidis. Next base: position 1,160,725 of record OY796867.1, read on the forward strand.
GATAGAAGCAAAATATTTTTAACTGAGTCTGTTTTCCTAATACGGGAACATCAGACTCAGTTATACATTGGTACTAAAACCTATTCTATATTGAGTCTAAACGTTTCAAAGATCTTACTTTTTGCAGCAATGTTCCTTTTTACAGTCATTTTAATTTTTTCAGCATTTTCTGATACAGGAAGGAAGTATTTTGTCCTGCAGTGTATACCTTCAGGCTGGTGCTACACTTATACCACACCTCCACGTGGTCGCCGTCACGAACTCGGCGACAGTCATACTTGGCAGTATTCTGGCAGTGAGTCATGCCATCATCGTCGTCAGCGAAAGTATGATGATGAGTCAACTGCAATATAATCAACACGTGATAATGTTATATCATCGAACGCTGCGGTTGCCGACGTCACGCCGTCGAGACCTTGGAACACCTCGGGGTGGAAACAAAGATGTATATATGATACATACTTAATAATATATTATACTTAATCATCAAGACTTTTAATTTAATTAATTTTATTTTTAATTAAACGACTTTATTAATTTATTTTGATTTAATTTAATTTGAGTTGATTTGATGCACTTAATTTGATTTTAATTGATTTAATTTTACTTTATTTGACATTATTTATTTGATTTTAATTGTTTTAATTTTTACTTTATTTGACATTATTTATTTGATTTTAATTGATTTAATTTTACTTTATTTGACATTATTTATTTGATTTTATTTGTTTAATTGTATTTGATCTTGTTTGATTTTATCTCTAAAATATTAATCTATGTTAAAACATAGATTAATATTTACTAAAGTAATGGGTGTTATTTACCTGAAATAAATGAATTTTATTATTATTCTAATATTTTTTTCAGGTAAATATCCAGTTTTTGGAACAAACAAGTTTAATTACCGAGATTTATGATGTTTATCGTAGACGGAGAAGAACTTGCTCAAAAATTGACTTAATATGGGTTCGATTCTCGTATGAAATTGCCTGCAGATACGAGTTAGTTGTTTTTGTATATTCTATGTATTAAAATGTCTTCATACGTGAAATTTGTGACAATTACCGCAGCTAGGCGTACAAAGTGCAAGGTTTAAAAATAGCAAAAAACCGTTTTTTTTTTTTTTGTTAAATATATTAGTTATTTACCTAAATATATAGGTCCCTGCGCTAGTTGTCAAACTCGACCCCTATCTGTTAAAAAGCATCTGACATAAGTCCACAACTAAAAACTATGTAGAATCATATTTTCTCACGACATTTCCTTGAAATCAGTCTACCGCACTTAGCACGTTATACTTCTATGCAGTTAGCCTCGACCGGCAGACAACTCGGTGCCTACGGTACCGTCATGTGGCAATACTGTAACTAGGCAGAGAGGCATGACTAATATAAATATATTATACATAATATACTCTAGTACATCGTAATATTTTAGCCAACAGTACAGTATTCAGCATTGAATAGCGTTATTTTTGTTAACAATGCGCTTTGCAATTCGTCTAGACTCGCTTGCAATATATATTTTTTGCTAATTAGCTGTATTTTTGACGGTTTCGAAATTTATAAAAAGGGAAGTGAATAAAAAGTTATAAAAATAGTTTGTTGGGAAGGAAATAATAAATCAGAAAAAGATTAAGGTAAAAGAGTGAAGAACGAAAATAATCTTTTCAGCCAAAGTAATTGTGGTTTTTCTAAGTAAATAAATCATTGATTTCTATTCATAAATCCTACAGAACATTTTTTATATAAACATGATTTAGCTGTGACATATTAAAGTGCAAATCATCTAAGAAATAATTCAAAATGACGAAATAAAATTGCTCAAAAATTCATTAAGAAATTCATTTACGCAATCCCTAACATTATAATCGTCAGGTATAATCCTCATCTCTACCTACCTCACATTAAGCGTTCATAACCCTCCGATGATGAACAGGAACATTTACGACGTGGCTCCGGGAAGACGAGCCATAACGGGCGGTAACTCATTGCGATACTGTGCATCGCGCAATAAGTCTTATCCCCGAAATTTGGGGTTACTTATCTTAAGATGGGGATTACTTCCGTACCCCAGAGTAGCAAAAGTATTATGCAGAAGGTCCATTCAAATTGTAGAAGTGCTCCGTCGTCGGAAACCTCATTATTTATGCTAAGTCGTGTTGGGTCGAGATGAGGCGCGGATGCATTATAATATCGTGATTTGTGTCTATTTTTGCCAGTGCTTCACTCTGGCTTGGCTTAGCATTCGTTGATCATGCTGCTGCTGGTTAGTGGTCTGCCAGAAATTTTCCACGAAACTCAACTGACTTTCTTCGATTTTTCAGAGGACTATTGACTGTTTTCCGAAACCTTTTTCAAAATCAATATTTTTGCCCAGGAATGATAGATTCCCTTTGTTGTTTCAAGTGAACATTCTGGTATCTCCTTGATGAGGGGCGATACCTCATTTCTGGTACGTTTTACGACATCCACCGTTAACTGGTGCTCTCGTAAAGTTGATGTTAATTAAACATATACTCTTAATGTACTGCTGCGGAGATATGCTAGGTGGCAGTTAAGGTACACTGTGTGTACGTTATGAGTCGCAGGAGGTGGAAATGAAACAAATGAAATTGCAATTGCTGGGTGAATATATTGTCAATATTTTGCCCATCAACAATTCTGTTGACTGGCAGGAATTTAAGGTCTTTTATTTAAGCTATCTGCTACCACAGTTCAACGCTGGGTAATGGACATAAATAGATAAATGAACCTATATGGTAAGGAGACCCTCAGGTCTCACCATATCTACTCAAGAACTCGACTCCCCCACTAGTAGTGATGGGTAACTCATCATTTTTGTATGAGGTAGAGGAAGTACCTCATTTTACCTCGCGAAGTCCTCACGAGGTACCCCTCATTTGAGGCGAGGAGTCGTACGTCGGCGTATTCACCTCACGAGCCGAGCCCGAGCCAAACTCAGCCGATAGTCCGAGGCAGCGGGGCGGACGGGTATGTCGACTCATAAGTACTCACGAAAAATTTTGACGAAGAAAATGTTACTAGTGGGCCACTAGTCACCTTTTCTTCATCAAAAATTTTTTAAGTTACTGCATCTGAAAAACGACATTGATGTAAACGACATCCACAATTCTGTTTACACTTAGAAAAATAAGATAAATTATGGTGAGTAATTAATAACAAAACGTCAGTTAGATGGCATTATCGATAACGTAGCAATAGTGTGGGGAAACACCCTCGCGTGAGCTATGGCCAATACATCATAGTCGATGGACGATCGGCCGTGTTGACAGTGTCCATTAACTTGCTTTGACAATCCATTTAACTGTAGTTTACCTAAACGATAGATTTGTAGTAAAATGCAGTTCAATTGTACAAACATTTGTACGAGAATTTATTCGCTTGTTTATGCTAAATTAATGGCGTCATTTTATAGAACAAAATTGTAATTGTTGTTATCAACAATGAGGTAGTCTCCTTCAATTTAATTGCTATAAATGTTGTTGTTTTCTAATCAGTAATAATTAAAATTAATTGCAGTACCTAAACTAGCTTAGCAACAAAGAAATATGCAATTTAGGTTCAATTTTGTCTGTGGTCCTGATCTTCTAAACTCAATAACTTAAATTATTGTAACAAAGTTTTCTAAACAACCTCTCAATGTCTTCGCCTGTCTGACTGTATAAATACTTAAATATATTCCTCCAAGCATTGCGTTCACAAAATAAATACAAAAATACAAACTTCACTTAAGCAATCTTTCGTAATACCCTGTATATCAGTAGTATATGATATACAGGCTGCTCCAGAACGGTGCAATAAAAGCGAGATGGTGCCACCTGCGCAGACTCGTAAATTCTCGAATCATTTGTGTGATTGTTGAACAAACTTGTTCAGACGAGCGAGTTATTGTATTAGTTAATTATTATTTTTAAATACTATAAGTATGAGGGGCTTGTGGCTAAGTAATAACAGCCGCACGGGTCGATCGATCAGGTTAAGCTACGCTTGCCGCGGTTGGTCCGTGGATGGGTGACCATCTTTACATACCGAGACCCCTCCGTGCCTCGGAAAGCACGTTAAGCCGTTGGTCCCGGCTGTCATTTGTAGATCTTTGACAGTCGTTACGGGTAGTTAGAAGCCCAAAAGCCTGACAACCAGTCTTACCAAGGGGTATCGTGTTACCTAGTAACTAGGTTGTGGAGGTCAGATAGGCAGTCGCTCCATGTAAAATACTGGTATTCAGCTGCATCCGGTTAGACTGGAAGCCGACCCCAACATAGTTGTGAAAAGGCTAGGCAGATGATGAAATACTAAAAGTATACAGTAGTAAATTATTATACAACTATTTACACTAGGTAATAACTAATCATATAAAATGAAATGTGAAGAAATTATAAATAGCTATAAAATAACATATTCCTCCCTACCGAATTTGGTCACAGTGGCCAATCTCAACGGAGGTTAGCCAAGTACGAAATAAGATAGTACACAAGTGTATGCGCAAACACAGGTTGCACTCTCTGTTCCTTTACTTTCATAGTCCGATGGGACGGCAATCCGACACGACCGGAGACAGATCAGGTGCAGGACCAACGGCTTTACGTGTTATGGCTTCACACCACCAACTTCCAAACTCCGGGCTGCTACTGATAATTTCCTAATGCCAAAAACACTTTACCCGACCCGGGAATCGAGCCCAGGACCCCACGCTCAGCAGTCGCGCTTGCGACCTCGAGACCAAACGGGGGCGGAAAAATAGCTGATGCAGCATAGTAGACTGATATATTTAGAATATTACAGAGTGCTCCTAAAGTACATTTACTGCTTTCAAACAACATACCTACCTAATGAATGATGAAATCCGCGCATAGAAATCACCTAAACCTATTCTTAAAAGCCTTTTTACAGGAAAATGCTATGATATAAATAACAATAGCGCTAGTAAATTAATTATGACCTACGTAGTGCTGCCCTGGGTTACGTATAACTTAGTCACAACAGGATACATACACTTTCCTGCCAAAATCAATGCAAAAATTGTTATGTAAAACAACATTAAACTTTCCTTCCTTCTTGTAGCTGTATAATTAATACATACTTCCATATAACGCCATAGTAACCGGCAAACTTCTTCCTACCTTTTAGAGTTGTTATTTGTTATTTTTAATGCTGATTTTCAGTCTTATTTGAATAATGAATACATTTTTTTAATGCCAGAAAACCGCAGCGTTTCGCCCGCCGGCGTGCCGAGCCCCAAAATGTAGGTAGTAGGGTCCCTTCAATAACGCCTACTCATCGCCCGGGCATGATGATGCAATACCTTGGCACACAAGATGGCGGCCCAACTGAAGGAATTCCAGGGGTTCTAACGAGGACCCCAGTTTAAGTCCTCACAAATTACTTGGTGAGTTGAAATAGTTTAGTATTGAAGTGGCTTCAAGGACGATGAAATTACAGTAGGTGGTAAGAATTTACTGAAGAAAATATTTCTACGAATGGATAATTTGGACTATAGTGTACTAGTGTCTACTAAGGTGATGTGTCATTGGAGTTTAGGTCTTAAAAACTAGTGCTAATAAACCGAATAAAGAAGAAGTTCGTTTTAATTTTATAACATAAGAGTCTTGTCTTTTCTCACTTCTCCCTTAAAATATGGATCTCTTCACATCTTAGATTTTTTTATTTTAAAATATAAACACGGTTTTGGAACTGAAACATACCTACATAAAGGCAACATAGCAACAACCTGCTCAGACAAGACTGGCCGTTAATGCTAACATGCATGACCCAGCACGATCTAGCATAGAAAGTCCACACCAACTAGTTTTTAACAGCGATTTGTCTAGACACAGCCTGCCGGGGTAAAATGGAAAGTGACAGCCTTACGTGCTTGTTGCTAAGGAGAGGTAAATGTCACGTGGATGTTATCTTTAAGCTTGTTAGGGTAAGTATTACAATGTATGATATTTACTATGGACACAACTAAAAATATACGTTGTGGATTCACTTTTTAACACGGTGCAATATTGACGCTGAGATAGGCCCCCTGCTAGTACCCAATTTCCAGCTATTTCAGCTAAGTTAGAGGAGCTTACAGAAGTAAAAAAAGCATCTAAATATCATTCAAGATTTGTAAAATGTTGCTATTTACACAATATTTAGTGTTTAACGTACCTACATATAAGAGTAGAGCAGTGGTGGCCCAGTGGTTACGGCGTGTCCGTATGGATTGAGGAGCCATGTCTCATATTTAATCGCGGGTACTACCAATATTTAGTAGTAAATTAGGCGATTTTGTAGGCCCGATCCTGGAATTTGTAGTAAAACACTTTAAAAGATACATGACTTTTAAGGTGGCTCCTCAATTCAAACGTCTGAATTGAGGTGCCACCTTACAACTCTAAAACTAGCCGACGGATATTTTTGAAAATTTGGTAGGATTTAGTAGTACTTATGCGTAATCTCTACAAAAAAAATGGGTTTTGTACGGCTGAATTTGAGATAGCCCAAGAGGGAGTGGGCCATAATCCACCACGCGGGCCCATTGCAAGTTGGTGGATGTCACACGTCTTCGATCTTTTAGTTTTTTGGACATGCTGATTTCCTCACGATGTTTTCCTTCACCGTTTTGAGAGCAGTGGTGGTGAAATAAATTACACAAAGTAATGTGCCTGTCTGGGTTTGTACCCACGACCTACGACATGTAAGTCGCAGCCGTAACGTGTCCGTATGAATTGAGGAGCCATGTCTCATATTTAAACGCGGGTACTACCAATATTTAGTAGTAAATTAAGCGATTTTGTAGGCCCGATCCTGGAATTTGTAGTAAAACACTTTAATAGATACACGACTTTTAAGGTGGCTCCTCAATTCAGACGTCTGAATTGAGGTGCCACCTTACAACTCTAAAACTAGCCGACGGATATTTTTGAAAATTTGGTAGGATTTAGTAGTACTTATGCGTAATCTTTACAAAAAAAATGGGTTTTGTACGGCTGAATTTGAGATAGCTACAATGTTTTGATTTTTCATAAAAATCCATAAATTTCACCGCGCTGTTTCTCGGAAAGTACTCAACCAATTACAACATATTTTTAGTATAATTTAGTAGTAAATACGTTTTAATTTGTAGTATAAAAATAAAATGGAAAAACCACATAATTTCGCTAATACAACACATTTTATGTGGCTCCTCAATCCTGACGGTCTATAGAAAATAATATGTACGTAGCTACTAAAGTAGTTGATCAAATCGGATAACAATAGCGCCAATATTTAGTAGAAATTTCTACTAAATATTGGCGTAATCAAACATTTTGTACATTCAGTATTTCAAAAGATATTAACAAAATAAACATTACTTAAAAATCTAGTGTGGTACGAGAGCCCACGACCAAAACCATATCACATCGTTTTACGGCCAAAACCGTATAAAATCATTAGTTTAGATGATTCCTGAACCCAACTCGGTGGGAAGTACCGGTCAGAAACGTCCCAGTTTTACGAAAGCCTATTTCTGCTATGTCAAAAAAAATAAGCAGACAGTTTCATCACAATATGCCTGGGGGCCTACCACCAACTCATAAAGGAGTATTATTTTAATATTACTTCAGTGTGGGAAAGAGATGGAGCCCTACAGATCGTATAGCTCCATCTCTTTCTCCCACTGAAGTAATATTAAAATAATACTGTTTATGAGCTGGTGGTAGGCCCCCTGATATTAAAAATGAGTTTTCGTAATTTTACTATAAAAGTTTGTTTTCAGACATTTTGCGTGTCACATGTGGACTGAGCGCATTTTCAAAAAATTACAAAAAATTTAACCTATCTGTTTCATAGCAACCCGATTCAATTTTTTAAATCTTTTCTATAGTTACTGAAAACCTGTTTTCAGAAATTTTAAATATCATATTATATAACTCCAAAAACAGAAAGAACGTTTCGGAATCGCCCGGCTAACGCGCGGTGCTTGTTACGCTTACGACACCGATGATGAGTCCGACAGTAAAAAAAAAAATATTAATTTTATTTCAATAAACAGTTATTTATTTAGTTATCAGCGGGTAAGCTCTTTATTAATCGTACGTAAAAACGATTTATTTTGAAAAATGATTTTTCGCATCAACTGACCAATGTTCACCTAAATAGGTACAAGATTTTCAGACGGGTTGCTATGGGTTTTATTTTATGCCTCATTTTTAATTTTCTCTCTGTGGTGGTCTTCTGGGTGTGACGCCACTACATACACTTACTGGTTTCAGAAAATTGTGTTTTCGGAATTTAAAATCTTTCTTTCAACTACATTCTGAAAATCAGACAGATTGCTATGAAACAGTTCGGTATTTTTTTTTACATAGGTATTTCAAATGCGAGGTTAGACGTGACGCGGAAAATGTCTGAAATTTTTGGATTCAGAATCTTCTGCAGTTGTAGCCACCGACATTAAAATTTTCTTACGTTTTTTGCAGTTTGTAGGTTGAATCATTAATACATCTCCCTAAGATAGATTTGTTCCATTAGAACATATCTCTTATGGAAAAGTTATTTTTAATCAAGATACAACCTGAGACTGACCTGCCGTAATCTTTTGATTATGTAAAAGAAGAAAAAAATACGTTACTAATCAGACAACTTTTCGATTGAACCAGATTGCTATGAGACAGATAGGTTAAATTTTTTGACATTTTTGAAAATGCACTCAGTCCACATTTGACACACAAAAATGTCTGAAAACAAACTTTTTGGTAATAAAATTACGAAACCTATGTACATTTTAAATATCAGACATATTGTGATGAAACCAACTGCTTGCTTATTTTTTTAAAGCAGAAATGGGCTCCCGTAAAACTGGGATGTTTCTGACCGGTACTTCCCATCGAATCGGTTCAGAATCATCTAAACTAACGATTTTGTACGGTTTTGACCGTTGAACGATGTGACATGGTTTTGGTCGTGGGCTCTTGTACCACACTAAATTGTTAAGGAATGTTTATTTTGTTAATATCTTTTGAAATACTGAATGTACAAAATGTTGGATTACGCCAATATTTAGTAGAAATTTCTACTAAATATTGGTGCTATTGTTATCCGATTTGATCAACTACTTTAGTAGCTATGCACATTTATTTTCTACAGACCGTCAGGATTGAGGAGCCACATAAAATATGTTGTATTAGCGAAATTATGTAGTTTTTCCATTTCATTTTTATACTACAAATTAAAACGTATTTACTACTAAATTATACTAAAAATATGTTGTAATTGGTTGAGTACTTTCCGAGAAACAGCGCGGTGAAATTTATGGATTTTTATGAAAAATCAAAACATTGTAGCTATCTCAAATTCAGCCGTACAAAACCCATTTTTTTTGTAAAGATTACGCATAAGTACTACTAAATCCTACCAAATTTTCAAAAATATCCGTCGGCTAGTTTTAGAGTTGTAAGGTGGCACCTCAATTCAGACGTCTGAATTGAGGAGCCACCTTAAAAGTCGTGTATCTATTAAAGTGTTTTACTACAAATTCCAGGATCGGGCCTACAAAATCGCTTAATTTACTACTAAATATTGGTAGTACCCGCGTTTAAATATGAGACATGGCTCCTCAATTCATACGGACACGTTACGGCTGCGACTTACATGTCGTAGGTCGTGGGTACAAACCCAGACAGGCACATTACTTTGTGTAATTTATTTCACCACCACTGCTCTCAAAACGGTGAAGGAAAACATCGTGAGGAAATCAGCATGTCCAAAAAACTAAAAGATCGAAGACGTGTGACATCCACCAACTTGCAATGGGCCCGCGTGGTGGATTATGGCCCACTCCCTCTTACAGAGAGGAGGCCTGTGTCCCAGCAGTGGGAACGTTATAGGCTGATTGTGGTATGCTATACGTATAAGAATAATTAAAGTTGTAGAACATGCCGAGCGCTCATCCGTTGCACTTTTAGCTTTTTTCGCGACTACGGCGAAGCCATAAAAGAAGGGTTATGTATTTGACTTGTATGAATATTTGTCCGTCCCTGTTCACTCGTAACTATTAAACAGCTGAACTGATTTTGATAAATGATATTTCATTAGATTCGTCTTTATTGTGTATATATATCGTCTTTAGAGTGTCAATGGGTATATGTATTAGAATAATAAAAAATCAAAATGGAAGATTTTGGCGCCAAAACGTATGTTTAAAAAAAAACTGCCATTTTTACGCAGTCGGGTTTTTTATTTTTTTATTGTATTAGACATATGCAATACAAATCGCTTGTAAAAATCGTCTTAGTGCAAAGTATTCTAAGTAATTGTTCCTCCGACTTCCTCCATTATACACAATATCTAGCGTTTAACTTAGGTACGTGGGCAAAAGAATAATCTTGTTACGTGCCCATCTAGACTCACAGACTTCTTTATGTCAGGCTAAGCTGACGTCAAACTGACAGCGACCACGTTCATCCACGAGCATGACGCTTGTCTTACGATAACAATTGACAATCGCACAAAAGAAATAAATCTTTAACTTTTATTTCTAGGAGCACGACTATTAGACGAAAATACGTCAGCATAGTCACGTGCATTGAAAACTGAACTAGTTACAACTGCAGATAAAGACGCACTTGCACCACAAACCACTAAATGCATTACCTAAACGCTAAACGTATTTAAAACATAATTATATCTCTAACGACTGACACAAATATAAAGATATGTGTTAAATTCGCTAAATGTAGTGATCTGTGGTGCAAGTATGTGCTTACCCCGTCAGTAAGTGAACGAATGACCGTGATAGTGATCTGTGGTGTAAGTCTAAGATGTGCTTGCCCCGTCAGAAAGTGAACGGATGACCGTGATAGTGATCTGTGGTGCAAGTCTAAGATGTACTTGCCCCGTCAGTAAGTGATCTGTGGTGCAAGTGTAAGGTGTGCTTGCCCCGTCAGTAAGTGATCTGTGGTGCAAGTGTAAGGTGTGCTTGCCCCGTCAGTAAGTGGATGAATGACCGTGATAGTGATCTGTGGTGCAAGTCTAAGATGTGCTTGCCCCGTCAGTAAGTGGATGGATGACCGTAATAGTGATATGTGGTGCAAGTGTAAGACGTGCTTGCCCCGTCAGTAAGTAATCTGTGGTACAAGTGTTAGATGTGCTTGCCCCGTCAGTAAGCGGACGGATGACCGTGATGATCTTTACACAAAAATATACCTCCTACTTTTAAGACTAGCTATATGGTTAAACACTGACAGTCTTATCACAAAAAACATAGACATGTCTTAGTCACGTGTTTAGCAGTTGTTCAGCAAAAGTGATACCACAAAACCATGTTTAGCTGTTGTTTAGGGTTAGACATGTTTTAGACATTGTTTAAAGTTAAACAGCAACAAGCCCCTGTTTAACACGCGTTTAACCCTCGCCGGTCGCCATATTGCTTTCTCTCAGTATATAAATTGCAATGAATATCTTCGATTATGCTGATTTTAATGATTTTAACGACATAGAATTTATGGATGACTATCGTGATCAAGTGTACGGAATGCAAGTAAATCTTTGCGAACATTAAAATGAATTTATCTATAGAAAACGGTACAGGTTCGGCAAAGCTTATGGAAAAAAAAAATTGTTGATCTAGTAAAAGTAATATTCCACATTATTTTCGTAGTAGGTGCTTAGATTCTCAAATTCAAGTTGCCTGTTCTTTACGGAACTGGCCCTGCCATCAGGTAAGCGCCCTTTTGTTATTGTCTTTAGTTTTTGTGGTCATTACCGGTTGTCATTGTACAGCTGTGTGCCTTTTGCATTTTCGGTTTTGTTCCGTTCCGTTATTAGTGCACAAAAATATTTTTACATTTATGCCTACACCAGACGCATGGGCAACCAGTAGCGGACTTATTTAATGAATTAGTACTTATTTTAAATTTTCCAACTTAGTTATTCCGTATTAACAACTGAAACAAATAAATTTCGATAGGAAAGAGAAAGGCTCAACAAATGAAATCTGCTTCAAACGAAACGTTTCTTAGGGTTGCCAAGTTAAAACAAGGATACGTCAATTTAGGCAGCGTTTTGCTAAATACATGTTAAACAAGTATTTGTGGTAAGAGATTTTAAACACTTGTTTAGGCAGTGTTTATCCTTTAGACATTGTTCAAGTAAAAACGTGTTCAAACGTTGTTTTATTTATTTTTTGTGGTTAGACTGTGACAGTCTGGTGCATCTGTTTATATATCACGCAATCCCAAAGTTCATAATTAAGTGATAAACTTCAGTTTTCTTATTCGTTTTTTCTTAAAAGTTAAACGCTCTAAATTCTTATATTCTAAAATGTACCTAGCTGACAGTATGTAAATTATAAAGGATAAGACAGTGTAATTTTAGACGTTGATCTAACCATGTTACTGAACCTTGGTGGCTTCATTATCGCTGTTTATATCAAATGTTTTCCTTGCGCAGAACCTTGTCAGTCTCTTGTCTGTCTTTAACATTAAGTAGGTTTTCCTTTGTCTGTTCTAATTTATATTTTATAAACGTGTGTTAGTAATTACAGGTAAAAATATCATGTTAGAAGTATTTAATGTGTGGTTAATATTAGTGCTGGACGTTCACATTTGCATATTGGCATGAAAATGTGTTTGTTTGGGACATGATTATGGTTGTAACGATTTGGCTGAGTCTTAACTTGCTGCCTGTAAAACGACAGGAAATTATTAGGTGTTTTTAGGTATATCTAAAGAAATTTACATTGGGTGACACAATGGGCGGTCTTATCGCTAAAAGCGATCTTTTACAGACAACCTTTGGATGGATTAATGTCTGTAATTTTTATGGTGTACATAATAAAGAACATTCTATCTATCTATATCTAAAGGTGAACATTCAGTTCTACACTATCTTGAGATAAAATTTCAAAATATACAAATCCGGTTTTTGCAATGATTTGACAAAAAAATTACTTGTCATCAATAATGCAGCAATCTCGACGACGAATGTCAAGTAATCTAAAGCAAATATTTTATCAGTTTACTCAACCTTTTAGCGTTGTCATGACGAGACTGAATCGCAAACAGAAAGTTCCTCACCGTTCACAATCTTTCCAGAATTTCTGACAAACCACGTTTGCTGAGCCTTAGCAACAGCGCAAGGTCTTACTCAGAACCGCACCGCGGTGCCGTGATCGTCTCGTCGCACAATTTACTAAACACACGCTTCCCAGAAGCCGATGTTTTGCAACAATACCGATGGAGTCGGCATCACGATTGTGTCCATTATTCGGTTCACGACGATGTTGCTACGTGGGTTTCCGGAGGAAAACTAAAGACTTAAGTTAAAATGCCTGAACCCTGTTAGTCAAATGCCGAATTCCATGTAAAACCTTCACGAGCCCTCTGGCCAAGTTAAAGACTACTCTATTATCACACCTTGTTTCAGGTCCAAGGCTAAGGCTTCCAAACAGGCAACAGTATAAAAAGTGCGGTTTTGAAGGACAGTTTTGCACATGTAGATTGGTTATTGCAGTTTCTAGTGGAAATCTGGTGTTAAAATTGGAAGAACATGGGTACCACCTTAAAGACGTTAAATAGTATAAAAACCGACATTTATTACTTCAATTGCTTTCGGAATTCATAAAAATACACTTATTTTCTTATCAGTTTCTGGTAAAACGATCGTTTGCAGCACGTAACCGGCTTGTGGTTTCATTTAGGCATGAAATACATTGAAAATATTCCACTGCTTCTGAAAACCGTTTGTGACTAAACAAACCCTCGGTCGACAATACCTATTAACATGACGTGTTAGTTAGTTGCTATGGTGAAATATAGGCATCCTGCCAGGGACAAGTCGCGGCCTGTCTCCACACTGTACCGACGTGACTAACCCCGCGGTTATCTTTAACCCGTTGTTATCGGACGTTCAATGTTACGACACACGGAAATTGATTAATCTTATTGGAATTTTGAGTACATATTGTGACATAATGATAGTGCTGAACAGTGGTTGAATTTAGAAGGTGGCAGTTATGATTGTGAATTCTGTGTCGTTGTTCATGCAATTTCAGTTTAACATTTTTACCCCAAAGAAGTTCTAATGTGTGTATGACCAGAGCTTCAAAGATTTCAATTTTAATACACTTTTAGATTTATTAAAAACTAAACTTACAGTTTTAATTAACAGTGACAGTGGGTCATCATCATCATCAGCCTATAAATGTTCCCACTGCTGGGACACAGGCCTCTTCTCTGTGAGAGGAAGTGGGCCGTAATCCACCACGCGGGCCCAGTGCGGGTTGGTGGATGTCACATGTCTTCGAATTTTCGGTTTTAGGACATGCCGGTTTCCTCACGATGTTTTCCTACACCGTTTTGAGAGCAGTGGTGATGAAATAATTTACACAAAGTAAAGCGTCTGTCTGGGTTCAAACCTACGACCTACAACTCGTAAGTCGCGGCCGTTACCACTGGGCCACCACTGCTGCACTGACAGTGGGTATCTATATTTTATTGGATAAATGTCAGTATTTTTTTCAAGAGTGTCATGAAGTCAAGTCAATCTGCTTAGACTATTCGCAACTGTGTTGGGGTCGGCTTCCAGTCTAACCGGACGTAGCTGAATACCAGTATTGCACATGAAGCTACTGCCTATTTGATCTATCTATTATAACGTCTTCGTAGTATTACTTCAAAAATAATTAGAAAAGCCCCTTTTCAAAATTCCTGAAAAAGACCCGCGTGTGTAGGTATTCTAAATGCCCTGTCCTCCTTACCTTATAAGGTAACAACCACAACAATGCCTATTCACCCTGAAGTGGGTATTATTCATCATAATGAAATTCACTTCCGCTCTAGCTAGTAGGCACATAATGTCACAACTATTACAGTATTGCACATGTGATGAAATTATTATCACTAATTGCAATCACTAGGTATTAAGTAGTCTTGAAAAGAAAATCCGTTATTGTGTAACTAATGTGAATCATATCAAAAACCGGTAAAGAACACGTTTCGTCAACTGGTTTAGTATTCATGAAAAGTCCAACGTTCGAATCCCAGGTCGGGTAGGTATTGGAAAGAATGATTCATCCATTGAATATAATTTGGTGAACGTGAATCGTATTATCGCCGCTTTATAGGTTAAAAATAAAATTATCATAATTACATGTCTTTGTAATAAAACATCGCGCTATCCATACTTATAATAAACGATTCGTCGGTTCCTATATATTATCACCCGTTATTAGTAAAATAAAGAGTCATAATTTTATTTTTCTAGAATATTATATAACATATCATTATGCCTGTACCTCTGATGGGGTCAAGCAGAGGTTATTACCAGAACTTTCCCACAAATTTTCCTCCTCTCGACATTTTAACAAATTTTAATTATCCAAGAACTATTTAGGTATTATAATTGGGTATTTCCGTTAAAAAAACCCGTTAGTTCGAGCCCTGGCGCCGAGCCAGGCACATGTTTAATAAGCATGTCGCCTGTCTCATAACTCTTCATTACCTGTTACAGTCATCGTGGGAGAGTATACTAGTCTTTGTGCTTACCTCCCCAAGGCCTTGATGGTACAGAGAGTGTCCGTGGAGTTTCTTGCCCGTCCTTCTCCATAGGAACCTACTACGCTTTGGAATGGGCAACTAGCTTCATCTTTCTGACTGACGCGTGTGACCATTCAAAAGTGCCTGTAAATGGTTAAATTGAAATAAATGCTTTGAATTTGGAAGATAACCCTCAGTAATGATCACACAAACATAGGTAGATAGAAACTTCACGCCTGTTGTTCTCAAAGGGGTAGGCATTGACATTAGCCAGGAACCCATCCAGGGTTGCTACAGAGAAATTAATCCAATAACTCACTCCGACCTGGGAATAGAACTATTTATTATACACGTAGCTGGCGCGGTTTCGACCACTATATCAACGAGAGTCGATGTTCGTAAAAGCAATAATCATTATCGCACTCTGAAGGAAGTTCACTCTTGAACATAATTCTATTACGCAAAATGCAGTAATAACCTAACGGTTAAAAGGGTCGACTGGCAAGCGAGAGGTCGTGAGTTCAAACGCCATCCGTTGTTCTGTAACATGAATCCCTTTCATTGTGCTATTTGTCAAAAATCTCTCAATTTTAGTCATCTCTAAAAAACTACCACTGCTATAACTATAAGGATACCTTCGTTAAGGATATTGGCGATATGTCTTTAATCACCACGTTTATCAAACAATTGGTGATCACAGAGACGTGCTCTTACGCATTTCCACAACACTCCAGGTGGAATATTCCAGTCACAAGCGATCGGCTATCATAACAATTAACAAAATTATTTATTTTGCCATTAAAACAGTCGATAATAAGTTAATAGCTGATCAGAAACTGGTCGTCATTGTAAATGAAGACAGTATTAGTGTTATTACCGGTATTTAATTACTTGTTTCATTAAATACCTACAGTTTCTTGTCTACGTGACCAAAGACTGGTAGATTCTATAGCTGCGGTCATGCGGCGAGGAGCGGTGGCTGAGCGGGGCGGTGACAATGGAACAATTTTTATTTCGGCCATCATTCCTCGCCGCTGGTTTCGTGCCGCAACCTCAGGCCGAGATCTATAAACCTTACTTAGCACGTACTTTGGTTAAACGTTATTCCTGTCACTTTCGCACAGCTGTCAAACTACAAGTGCATGAAAGAGACGGGAACATATCTTAGCCAAAGTACGTGCTAAGTAACGTTTAAATAGAGCTCAGCCGCTCAGGCTAGGTAGGTATGTTATTAGCCGGTCTTTTGAAAGTCAAACGATTGGCAATGGATGACGAAATACAGCATCATTTTTAGTAATTGGCGGGATTTTCCTTTAGTGAACTTTACTTCTCGGCAGACGGGAAATATGCTGGATTTGACTATTTTGATCTGATTCATCATCATCATCAGCCTATAAATGTTCCCACTACTGGGACACAGGCCTCCTCTCTGTGAGAGGGAGCGGGCCGTAATCCACCACGCGGGCCCAGTGCGGGTTGGTAGATGTCACATGTCTTCGAATTTTCGGTTCTAGGACATGCCGGTTTCCTCACGATGTTTTCCTTCACCGTTTTGAGAGCAGTGGTGATGAAATAATTTACACAAAGTAAAGCGCCTGTCTGGGTTCGAACCTACGACCTACAACTCGTAAGTCGCGGCCGTTACCACTAGGCCACCACTGCTCTTGATCTGATTAATCTTTGGAAATAGAAAATCCAGCTGCAATGGCACCTTACAAAATACACCATGGTATACCTGGCATTTAAGCCCATTACTTCGAGTAAAGTAGCACAGTGCCGCTCGATTCTTGAAACCGGAAGTGGTTGCAGCTTTACTTTTTTTGTAAAGGAACCTTTTAAAGGCACGAACGCCAATGCATTGTTAAAAACGCAAGCAATAATATTGTATTTTACTTTATCGCACAAAAAGTATTTAATCGACCTACTTATTTTTTGTCCCTACACGTGTCATGCTTAACCTTGAAAAATGGTAGGTAATTAAAAAATAAACTCATTAATCTTTTCATATACCCAACTATTTCAAGACATAAAAAAATAGAGAAACGTTGCAAAAAATTCACGGCTTTTTAAATAGGTACTCGTACTTCAGCAGCTATTTCAACAAAAAAACCGGCCATACGTCATCGTACTGTTAAAAGAGTTTCACAATTATTGTTCGGGGAGGTGCGTCCGCGCACGGCAACAGTCGCGCTGTCTGCAGTGAGTCAACGCAGACGTCACAGACCACGTGCTCAGAAGGAGAACTCCGCACGCCTTCTAGAACGTGGTTGAGGAGCGATTACTAATAACTTTTTAAAATGAGTTCGTGACTACAGTCTCATCGCCTCATGGGTGTCTTGATGACGTTTTATTTCTTTTACATTTTATTGCATTGTTACTTTTTATTTTATGTTGAGCTGTCTCATATCTACCGATAAGAATTTTATTTCCTTTTAAATAAACATCCAGTCATCGTATTGAGCGTAATATTTTGGCACTATTTAAATCTAGTGCCTCGAGATTTTTGAGTGGGATGCATGATGCATACCCATTATACCTACTGAAAATATTTGAGTTGAGAGGACGTTAACCCCTCTATGGGTATTATCAATGAGGAAAAGACAATAACTAAACCCAGATAATATTTTATTAAGATAATATTTGTTAGCCTCGTTGGTCATTTGATCACAAGCGCTACTGCTGAGGTGAGGTCCTGGGTTCAATTCTCATGCAGGTCGAGGAAAGTGTTATTAGGTTTTCCATCAGAAATTTCTCATTGCCCGGAGTCTGGATTTGTACTCGATTAATGGTCATAGGCTATTACACGGAACCTAAACATAACTTGTGAAATGTGGGTATACTATAGGTACTATATTTCTGACTGATCGATTCCTTGACAATTCAAAAGTGCCTGTAAATGGTTTGACGGCACGGTTGGCGCAGTGGTTAAGCGATTGACTGCTGCGCTGCGTGTCGCGGGTTCGATTCCCGCACGGAACAAATATTTGTATGACCTACAAGTAGTTGTTCCGGGTCTGACTGTTTGTGTATGTGAGTTTAAATGGTTGTAAACGCACCCACAATAATGGAGAAATTAATAGTGAGGGGCAACTTTAAAAAAAAATGCTTTGAGTTTGAGTACACCTCTGCCTAACCCTTCGGGGAAACAGGCGTGATGTTATGTAATGTAATAAAATTAGTTTTAGAATAAAAAAGCTATACCTACATTATCCATCTCTCGATCGTAGTTTTGGATAGAGGTGCTTGTGCAGCTAAGTAATAACAGCCGCACGGGTCGATCTATCAGGCTAAGCTACGCTTGCCGCGGTTGATCCGTGGATGGGTGACCATCTTTACATACAAAGACCCCTCCGTGCCTCGGAAAGCACGTTAAGCCGTTGGTCCCGGCTGGCATTTGCAGCAATCTTTGACAGTTGTTACGGGTCGTCAGAAGCCCGAAAGTCTGACAACCAGTCTTACCAAGGAGTACCGTGTTACCCAATAGCTAGGTTGTGGAGGTCAGATAGGCAGTCGCTCCATGTAAAATATGGGTATTCAGCTGCATCCGGTTAGACTGGAAGCCGACCTCAACATAGTTGGGAAAAGACTAGGCAGATGATAATCGTAGTTTTAGATAAGCAAAGAATCGTAGTAGATATGTAAAAGTAAAGATAGTTGTTGAGAAGCACAGCGATCTCCTTTTGATTAATTATAATCAGTTGCTAGGTACTTCACACCACCCTAGGTTAAGTTGATTAAAGTCTTTTGAATGATACTACTTTTATTACCCGTATTGTGAAGTAACCTAGCTAAATATATAGATAATAAGTATAGTGATAGCCTCAGTTTAATAGTGTAAATCGATTAGTAACTAAGACATAAAGATTTCCCTTATTTACCAACTAAAAGATGTTTTACAGGCCAATCTAGGCAATAAATAAGGGTTCTGACATACACAATGTCTTAGTTAGGCTATCTACTATAAATAGACACCTTTTACATAAAGAAAAGTAGTTGAGATGTTCGATTTGAGGAAAGAACAAAGGCGTCACATAGGACGTAATACATAAGCAGACCAACTGCGCAATTTCTTTCCCTTCGTTCCCCTCACCTCCCCTGGCGCACCCGAAAATTGGCGTACCCCGCAATCCCCGATCGCATACCGACCCCCTCACCTTGAAGAACTAGACTTCAATAGGATTTTCGAATAAACTGCGTATGCTAGCCACAGGGCGGGCGCGCTAGGGTAGAAAACTACTTAAGGTGTCACATATTGTTCAGTCAGTGCGTTTCGATCTAAATAGTAAATTAGTGTTCTAATCATTTTAACTTGTTATAACTTAGTGTTTTAGTAGTCAGTAATTCAGTATAAGTTTTCAGTCAATGTTCAGTCTCCTATTGGGTAGTGTCGAATAAGTGTAGAGCTATATGCCTAATAAAGTCGACTACCCTTAGCGAAGTTCCGCCTTACGGGACCTAGATAGATTCTAGATTTAGGAACAGAGGATAAGTTTTGTGTTTCGGTAGTTATTAATAGTAGGAAACGCGAAGCTAGCAGTGGAAGACTTACTCCGTACGTCGACCAGCCCGTCCGAAATAATTAAGGTTTTGGACGAAGAGTTTGGGCATCCAAATCTAGTGCTCGAGTGTGCCCTAAGAAAAGTGCGTGCGTTACCGAAAGTAACAGAAAGTGGTCGGGAGCTCAGAAAGTTCTCGACAACAGTGCGTAATTGTGTATCACTCCTAAGGAGCGTCAAGGCGATTGGATACCTGAACAACCCCCAACTGGTAAGTGAACTCCTTGATAAACTTACACCTGTACAACGTGCTAAATATGGGGAATTTGCAATGGGCGTGGCATCGAGTCAGGGTATAGATGTGCGAGTGTCTCCTAGTCTAGAGTTATTCGCAGAATTTTTGACGCATCTAGCCCGAGCCACTTCATATTATGTTCAAATGAACTTAGACACGCCCGCAACACCAATTAGCACATTTAAGCCACGAGGCAATGTTCAAGTCAATAGGCAACCCAGAATAGTACAACGCCTACATGCGACTTCGAATGAAGAAAAACAGGCCGAGGCAGTCGAGGACGATATTTGTACAATGTGTGGAAAGATACATAAGCTTATCAAGTGTGAAAAGTTCACGGGGTTAAAGTTAAACGAACGATGGGATTTCGTTAAGAAAAATAGGCTATGTTTCAAATGTTTAGTGAAGAATCATAGCAAGATCTTTTGTCGTGCAAATAAGTGCTCAAAGTGTAGTTTCCCGCATCATATATTATTACATGCCGACAGAAAGACTGAAACTGTTACTAACGTCAGTGATTATACCGGCAAGGCATTGCTAAAAATAGTGCCGGTATGTATAACAATAGGCGGGATAGATAAACCCTGCCATGCCCTTCTCGACGACGGGGCCACTGTGTCACTAATAGACGACTCTTTAGCCACAGATGTCAAAGGTCAACATTTACCATTAGTGCTACGGAGTGCGCGGGGTCTAGAAATCGTAGACTCTGCATCGCGTGTGATCGACGCGACAGTACGCGGGCCTAGCGGTCAAACATATAATATAAAATGCCGCACGCTAAATAACTTAGATTTGCCCGCACAATCGGTGCCCGCCACACTAATGGCGGAGCATGCCCACCTACGCCACTTGGGTTGCGAAGAGATGAGTGGTGTCCGGCCGCTTCTGTTGCTGGGGCAGGACAATTGGGAGTTGCTGACCAGCCGGGAGACTCGACGAGGGAAATCGGGTAAGCCAGTTGCCTCTTTGACTCGTCTAGGGTGGGTGGTGCACGGACCCGTAGGAAATTGTCACACTAGTGACCAGTGTGTGAATTATATTTCAGAATCTAATGTTGACTTGCATAATTTAGTTAAAAAACAGTTAGAGCTCGAGGCTATTGGAATCTCAGAGGTGCCTCGGACGCACCAAGATATTGAAAGGGCAAATAAAATACTGGATTCCACTAGCCGACAGACAGAAAGCGGCGCGTGGGAAGTAGGATTGCTGTGGCGTCAAGACGATCCGCAGCTGCCTAACAATTATGAGTACGCGCGCCACCGGTTAACCGGAATCGAACGTCGGTTAAATAAAGACTCAGTGTACGCTGCAGCCTATACCGCACAGATAGATAGGCTCATAGCAGAGGGGTACGCCAGTCTAGTTAAAGGCGGGGTCTCATATGACCCGGTTTGGTACTTACCCCATTTCGGAGTAAAAAACCCGAACAAACCCGGGAAATTAAGATTAGTTTTTGACGCCGCAGCAACTTACAATGGGACCGCGTTAAATGATAACCTATTAACAGGGCCTGACCTTTTAAATTCACTTTTGGGTGTCCTCTTTAAATTCAGAGTAGGGCCTATTGCCTACACCGGGGATATCGCAGACATGTTCCTACGCATTAAAATAAGGGAACAAGACAGAGGAGGTCAGCTATTTCTGTGGAACGCGACCGGCAATAAGGAACCTAGCGTTTACGTCATGAATTCGATGATATTCGGTGCCGTGTCGTCTCCTACATCAGCCATTTTCATTTTAAATAAAAACGCAGCTAAGTACAAAAGTACATTTCCCGAGGCGGTAGCGGCCATACACACAAAACATTATATGGACGACTATCTTGACAGTGCGTGGTCAGTCGCGCAAGCCGGTCAATTGGTCGAGGAAGTGACTCGCATCCACGCCGAGGGCGGGTTTAATATACGGGGGTGGGTCACTAACTCTCAAGAGCTGCGTGACCGACTACAAACTGACATGCCTGACAGAGTTTCGCTCGATAAAGGTGAAAACACCACAGAGCGTACACTGGGAATGATATGGTCACCAGGTGCGGATCAATTAGCGTTTGACCTATCATTTAAAAGACTCCCTAAAAGTATAATAGAGGGGTCGGTAATCCCCACCAAAAGGGAATTCTTAAGTTTCATTATGTCCATTTTTGACCCACTAGGTTTTTTTGTATCCGTGCGTCATACAATCCCGCATATTGATGAAGCAGGTATGGCACACGGGAATACAGTGGGATGAGAGATTGAGAGAGGCAGAAGCGAAAACGTGGTTCGAGTGGCTGCATAAGCTGCGCCACCTTACGGACTTAACCATCCCTCGTTGGTACGGCCTGCGGCCGGAGGGTATTGAGCTCCACGTTTTCGGTGATGCAAGCGAGTCCGCTTACGCGGCTGTAGCTTATATAGCGGGGATAAATAGTTCCGGGAACAGAGACTTAGCCATGATAATAGGCAAGGCCAGAGTAGCGCCACAGAAGTTGGTTTCCGTCCCGCGTCTGGAGCTGCAAGCCGCTGTGTTGGCCTGTAGACTGACCAACACGGTAGAAGAGGATTTAGGTTTACCTATAGCTCGCAAGTATCTGTGGACGGATAGTAAGACCGTCCTAAAATGGATAAACTCCGATGCCCTGGAGTTTCAAAGGTTCGTGTCCCACCGACTAGCGGAGATAGACCGCAGGTCGAAACAGGGCGACTGGCACTGGGTTCCCTCGGCGATGAACCCGGCTGATAAGGCCACCCGAATGGACTGGCCCAATAACGGTGACGAGTGGCTGTCGGGGCCCTCGTTTCTTCGCTGCCCACAGGAGCAGTGGCCAGTGAGCGTCGACACCGGCGCAGTGGTGGAAGAGCACCTGGAACGAGTCCAACGGGTGCACACGACGGGGACACCGGCAGAACCGCTGCTAAATTATGAGCGGCTGCCCACCTGGACGCGCGCCACGTATGTCGTGGCGCGCATATTAGTGTTCGCAGATCGCTGCCGCAAATGGCGAGTCTCATCCGCCGTGACCACAGCAGACCTTCGCGAGGCGGAGACGCGTCTGCTGCATTTAATGCAAAGGGAGAGCTACGGAGCCGACATCACTGCACTTCGAGAGGCGCATCCGTTGCCTAACAACAGCAAACTCCGAAGTCTTGACCCCATGCTTTTCGAAGATGGGCTAGTACGAGTACGCGGCAGGCTGGGTGCCTGCAACGAGCTTAGCTTCGGAGAGCGCCACCCCATAATTTTAGATGGGAGGCACGCGCTTACACGCCGCCTTGTGTATCAATATCACACAGCGGCCCTACACGCCAACCAAGAGGCGGTGGTCAATCGTATCAGAGAAAGATACTGGGTGACCAATCTACGGTCTACAGTAAAGGCCGTTACTGCAAGCTGCCAACGATGTCGCTTGGAGAAAGCCAAGCCAGTGTCACCAAAGATGGGTGATCTCCCGGCCGCGAGACTGGAGGTGACCCGAAGAGCCTTCGTCCACTGTGGCCCCATGGAGGTCGCCATCGGCCGGCGCAGAGAGAAGAGGTGGGGCGTGTTGTTCACGTGCCTCACCACCCGCGCCGTCCACCTGGAGCTGGTGACATCGCTGAGTACCGACTCAGCCATCCTTGCCGTGCGGTGCCCTCATTGCGCACCGCGGGCCTTTTATTTCCCTTTCCACTTTCCTTTCCACATTGCTTCGTTGTCGTTTGATTTGTTTGCAGTCTGGATGAATAATAGTTGTGAAAAACTTGCTTGAGGTGAACAAGCAACGACTGGTGCGATCAGTCAAGAACGCACTCAAGGCGACGCTTCACGAGCGCGCCCCTCGCGAGGAGGTACTCTACACCCTCCTTGCTGAGGCCGAGCTTACTATAAACAGCCGGCCTCTGACATACGTGAGCAGCGACGTCGAGCACCCGGTGGTGTTGACCCCCAACCATCTCCTGCTTGGCACAGCCGCGGGAGATGCTCCCTGTACGCGTGGGCATGCAGTCGACCTCGACTCCCGCCGCATGTGGCGACGGGTGAACGCGCTGGCCGACCTCTTTTGGAGGCGATGGCTGCGCGAATACCTGCCGACGCTACAACAACGTCATAAGTGGGCCAACAATGTGCCGAACGTGAAAGTGGGTGACGTGGTAGTGATCATAGACAACGGTAAACCACGAAACCAGTGGACCAAAGGGGTCATTAAAACAGTATACCCCGGGTCAGACTCTATAGTGAGAGTGGTAGATGTAAGGACGAATCATGGGGTCCTGCGTCGACCTGTTGTAAAGATCGTTGTGCTTCCTACCAATGATTTAGTAATCGGTTGAACCCTCTTACAGGGGGTGGGATTGTTGAGAAGCACAGCGATCTCCTTTTGATTAATTATAATCAGTTGCTAGGTACTTCACACCACCCTAGGTTAAGTTGATTAAAGTCTTTTGGATACTACTTTTATTACCCGTATTGTGAAGTAACCTAGCTAAATATATAGATAATAAGTATAGTGATAGCCTCAGTTTAATAGTGTAAATCGATTAGTAATTAAGACATAAAGATTTCCCTTATTTACCAACTAAAAGATGTTTTACAGGCCAATCTAGGCAATAAATAAGGGTTCTGACATACACAATGTCTTAGTTAGGCTATCTACTATAAATAGACACCTTTTACATAAAGAAAAGTAGTTGAGATGTTCGATTTGAGGAAAGAACAAAGGCGTCACATAGGACGTAATACATAAGCAGACCAACTGCGCAATTTCTTTCCCTTCGTTCCCCTCACCTCCCCTGGCGCACCCGAAAATTGGCGTACCCCGCAATCCCCGATCGCATACCGACCCCCTCACCTTGAAGAACTAGACTTCAATAGGATTTTCGAATAAACTGCGTATGCTAGCCACAGGGCGGGCGCGCTAGGGTAGAAAACTACTTAAGGTGTCACATATTGTTCAGTCAGTGCGTTTCGATCTAAATAGTAAATTAGTGTTCTAATCATTTTAACTTGTTATAACTTAGTGTTTTAGTAGTCAGTAATTCAGTATAAGTTTTCAGTCAATGTTCAGTCTCCTATTGGGTAGTGTCGAATAAGTGTAGAGCTATATGCCTAATAAAGTCGACTACCCTTAGCGAAGTTCCGCCTTACGGGACCTAGATAGATTCTAGATTTAGGAACAGAGGATAAGTTTTGTGTTTCGGTAGTTATTAATCTGTTTCGCCTCGATTAGTCTCTGTTTAGTGCGTAAGCTATTTTTGTGTGTTGTAATTAGTGTTTCTGTGTTGTGAATATATTGTGTGTACTCAGAGAAAGTGTATTAATTTTATTCTATGGCCATCAATATCCACCCTGCACCTGAATACCCTATAATTTTTGGTCCTTCGATCGCCGGATCCACCCTATAATTTTTGGTCCTTCGCCAGCCGGATTCGCTGTAGTTTAAGATGAGTACCAGAAGCACTATTACAACTAGGAGCAAGCTACGAAAGTTGGAGGCTGACATGAACAAGCGTCAAGGGTTAGAGGCTGATTCTGGGGTGCCGACTGAAATGGCACCCGGGTCACCTTCAATAGCGCCTACTACGTCGTCAATGGTTCCTGCCCCTGTGATCCCACTGGCCGGGCCCGGTCGTGTGATAGACCATCGTGGAGTGGCCACGCCAGTGAGGTCGGAATTACGACGGAGGGCAGGTTCAAGGACAAGCCACGTATCGTCGAAAAGCGGCCAGAGAAGTGCCGACTACCTTCGACGAAGGGTTCAATACGAGGCTGAGAAGGAAATAGTGCGCCTGAAGGAAAACCTGATACAGAAGAAGCTGGATGTGGATCTAGCCGAGATAGACGCCGCCGCCGAAGAAGATTTCTCAGATGAAGAAGGAACAGCTCGGCGGATAGAAGACTGGATTACTGAAGCAACGCCCGCCACCGCTAGTCAGGTACCCGTGCCCGTTATACTTACAGACTTACAATCTGGATTAGTGCCCGTGTCGTCAGAAAATACCCGCGATATGCCAGTGTCAGTGCCGCAAAATGAAACGCCCGCGCCCCGGCAAGAATATGCGCCCGCGTCGGTGCATTTTACCGAGGCAACGTACCTCGCTACGCCCGTCGCGACGGCCGGTACACCGCGAGCGCCGCCGAGAGAAACGGCTGGAAGAAATGCGCCTGAATGGGAGAATACATACGCGAACGACACCGACAGAAGTAGGTCACGGGATAGGAAAATAGACCAACTAGCAGACGCTATCTCAAACATAGCGCGACCGCGTCCGGTACCGAGGCAGGCGTACGAGTTGCCATACTTCAACGGTGACCCAGCGGAGTGGCTGTCGTATAAGAATATGTACCACGATACGACAGCCCTGTATAACTTCAAGCCACACGAGAATCTAGCGCGTCTGAAAACGTCCCTACAAGGAAACGCGAAGCTAGCAGTGGAAGACTTACTCCGTACGTCGACCAGCCCGTCCGAAATAATTAAGGTTTTGGACGAAGAGTTTGGGCATCCAAATCTAGTGCTCGAGTGTGCCCTAAGAAAAGTGCGTGCGTTACCGAAAGTAACAGAAAGTGGTCGGGAGCTCAGAAAGTTCTCGACAACAGTGCGTAATTGTGTATCACTCCTAAGGAGCGTCAAGGCGATTGGATACCTGAACAACCCCCAACTGGTAAGTGAACTCCTTGATAAACTTACACCTGTACAACGTGCTAAATATGGGGAATTTGCAATGGGCGTGGCATCGAGTCAGGGTATAGATGTGCGAGTGTCTCCTAGTCTAGAGTTATTCGCAGAATTTTTGACGCATCTAGCCCGAGCCACTTCATATTATGTTCAAATGAACTTAGACACGCCCGCAACACCAATTAGCACATTTAAGCCACGAGGCAATGTTCAAGTCAATAGGCAACCCAGAATAGTACAACGCCTACATGCGACTTCGAATGAAGAAAAACAGGCCGAGGCAGTCGAGGACGATATTTGTACAATGTGTGGAAAGATACATAAGCTTATCAAGTGTGAAAAGTTCACGGGGTTAAAGTTAAACGAACGATGGGATTTCGTTAAGAAAAATAGGCTATGTTTCAAATGTTTAGTGAAGAATCATAGCAAGATCTTTTGTCGTGCAAATAAGTGCTCAAAGTGTAGTTTCCCGCATCATATATTATTACATGCCGACAGAAAGACTGAAACTGTTACTAACGTCAGTGATTATACCGGCAAGGCATTGCTAAAAATAGTGCCGGTATGTATAACAATAGGCGGGATAGATAAACCCTGCCATGCCCTTCTCGACGACGGGGCCACTGTGTCACTAATAGACGACTCTTTAGCCACAGATGTCAAAGGTTAACATTTACCATTAGTGCTACGGAGTGCGCGGGGTCTAGAAATCGTAGACTCTGCATCGCGTGTGATCGACGCGACAGTACGCGGGCCTAGCGGTCAAACATATAATATAAAATGCCGCACGCTAAATAACTTAGATTTGCCCGCACAATCGGTGCCCGCCACACTAATGGCGGAGCATGCCCACCTACGCCACTTGGGTTGCGAAGAGATGAGTGGTGTCCGGCTGCTTCTGTTGCTGGGGCAGGACAATTGGGAGTTGCTGACCAGCCGGGAGACTCGACGAGGGAAATCGGGTAAGCCAGTTGCCTCTTTGACTCGTCTAGGGTGGGTGGTGCACGGACCCGTAGGAAATTGTCACACTAGTGACCAGTGTGTGAATTATATTTCAGAATCTAATGTTGACTTGCATAATTTAGTTAAAAAACAGTTAGAGCTCGAGGCTATTGGAATCTCAGAGGTGCCTCGGACGCACCAAGATATTGAAAGGGCAAATAAAATACTGGATTCCACTAGCCGACAGACAGAAAGCGGCGCGTGGGAAGTAGGATTGCTGTGGCGTCAAGACGATCCGCAGCTGCCTAACAATTATGAGTACGCGCGCCACCGGTTAACCGGAATCGAACGTCGGTTAAATAAAGACTCAGTGTACGCTGCAGCCTATACCGCACAGATAGATAGGCTCATAGCAGAGGGGTACGCCAGTCTAGTTAAAGGCGGGGTCTCATATGACCCGGTTTGGTACTTACCCCATTTCGGAGTAAAAAACCCGAACAAACCCGGGAAATTAAGATTAGTTTTTGACGCCGCAGCAACTTACAATGGGACCGCGTTAAATGATAACCTATTAACAGGGCCTGACCTTTTAAATTCACTTTTGGGTGTCCTCTTTAAATTCAGAGTAGGGCCTATTGCCTACACCGGGGATATCGCAGACATGTTCCTACGCATTAAAATAAGGGAACAAGACAGAGGAGGTCAGCTATTTCTGTGGAACGCGACCGGCAATAAGGAACCTAGCGTTTACGTCATGAATTCGATGATATTCGGTGCCGTGTCGTCTCCTACATCAGCCATTTTCATTTTAAATAAAAACGCAGCTAAGTACAAAAGTACATTTCCCGAGGCGGTAGCGGCCATACACACAAAACATTATATGGACGACTATCTTGACAGTGCGTGGTCAGTCGCGCAAGCCGGTCAATTGGTCGAGGAAGTGACTCGCATCCACGCCGAGGGCGGGTTTAATATACGGGGGTGGGTCACTAACTCTCAAGAGCTGCGTGACCGACTACAAACTGACATGCCTGACAGAGTTTCGCTCGATAAAGGTGAAAACACCACAGAGCGTACACTGGGAATGATATGGTCACCAGGTGCGGATCAATTAGCGTTTGACCTATCATTTAAAAGACTCCCTAAAAGTATAATAGAGGGGTCGGTAATCCCCACCAAAAGGGAATTCTTAAGTTTCATTATGTCCATTTTTGACCCACTAGGTTTTTTTGTATCCGTGCGTCATACAATCCCGCATATTGATGAAGCAGGTATGGCACACGGGAATACAGTGGGATGAGAGATTGAGAGAGGCAGAAGCGAAAACGTGGTTCGAGTGGCTGCATAAGCTGCGCCACCTTACGGACTTAACCATCCCTCGTTGGTACGGCCTGCGGCCGGAGGGTATTGAGCTCCACGTTTTCGGTGATGCAAGCGAGTCCGCTTACGCGGCTGTAGCTTATATAGCGGGGATAAATAGTTCCGGGAACAGAGACTTAGCCATGATAATAGGCAAGGCCAGAGTAGCGCCACAGAAGTTGGTTTCCGTCCCGCGTCTGGAGCTGCAAGCCGCTGTGTTGGCCTGTAGACTGGCCAACACGGTAGAAGAGGATTTAGGTTTACCTATAGCTCGCAAGTATCTGTGGACGGATAGTAAGACCGTCCTAAAATGGATAAACTCCGATGCCCTGGAGTTTCAAAGGTTCGTGTCCCACCGACTAGCGGAGATAGACCGCAGGTCGAAACAGGGCGACTGGCACTGGGTTCCCTCGGCGATGAACCCGGCTGATAAGGCCACCCGAATGGACTGGCCCAATAACGGTGACGAGTGGCTGTCGGGGCCCTCGTTTCTTCGCTGCCCACAGGAGCAGTGGCCAGTGAGCGTCGACACCGGCGCAGTGGTGGAAGAGCACCTGGAACGAGTCCAACGGGTGCACACGACGGGGACACCGGCAGAACCGCTGCTAAATTATGAGCGGCTGCCCACCTGGACGCGCGCCACGTATGTCGTGGCGCGCATATTAGTGTTCGCAGATCGCTGCCGCAAATGGCGAGTCTCATCCGCCGTGACCACAGCAGACCTTCGCGAGGCGGAGACGCGTCTGCTGCATTTAATGCAAAGGGAGAGCTACGGAGCCGACATCACTGCACTTCGAGAGGCGCATCCGTTGCCTAACAACAGCAAACTCCGAAGTCTTGACCCCATGCTTTTCGAAGATGGGCTAGTACGAGTACGCGGCAGGCTGGGTGCCTGCAACGAGCTTAGCTTCGGAGAGCGCCACCCCATAATTTTAGATGGGAGGCACGCGCTTACACGCCGCCTTGTGTATCAATATCACACAGCGGCCCTACACGCCAACCAAGAGGCGGTGGTCAATCGTATCAGAGAAAGATACTGGGTGACCAATCTACGGTCTACAGTAAAGGCCGTTACTGCAAGCTGCCAACGATGTCGCTTGGAGAAAGCCAAGCCAGTGTCACCAAAGATGGGTGATCTCCCGGCCGCGAGACTGGAGGTGACCCGAAGAGCCTTCGTCCACTGTGGCCCCATGGAGGTCGCCATCGGCCGGCGCAGAGAGAAGAGGTGGGGCGTGTTGTTCACGTGCCTCACCACCCGCGCCGTCCACCTGGAGCTGGTGACATCGCTGAGTACCGACTCAGCCATCCTTGCCGTGCGGTGCCCTCATTGCGCACCGCGGGCCTTTTATTTCCCTTTCCACTTTCCTTTCCACATTGCTTCGTTGTCGTTTGATTTGTTTGCAGTCTGGATGAATAATAGTTGTGAAAAACTTGCTTGAGGTGAACAAGCAACGACTGGTGCGATCAGTCAAGAACGCACTCAAGGCGACGCTTCACGAGCGCGCCCCTCGCGAGGAGGTACTCTACACCCTCCTTGCTGAGGCCGAGCTTACTATAAACAGCCGGCCTCTGACATACGTGAGCAGCGACGTCGAGCACCCGGTGGTGTTGACCCCCAACCATCTCCTGCTTGGCACAGCCGCGGGAGATGCTCCCTGTACGCGTGGGCATGCAGTCGACCTCGACTCCCGCCGCATGTGGCGACGGGTGAACGCGCTGGCCGACCTCTTTTGGAGGCGATGGCTGCGCGAATACCTGCCGACGCTACAACAACGTCATAAGTGGGCCAACAATGTGCCGAACGTGAAAGTGGGTGACGTGGTAGTGATCATAGACAACGGTAAACCACGAAACCAGTGGACCAAAGGGGTCATTAAAACAGTATACCCCGGGTCAGACTCTATAGTGAGAGTGGTAGATGTAAGGACGAATCATGGGGTCCTGCGTCGACCTGTTGTAAAGATCGTTGTGCTTCCTACCAATGATTTAGTAATCGGTTGAACCCTCTTACAGGGGGTGGGATTGTTGAGAAGCACAGCGATCTCCTTTTGATTAATTATAATCAGTTGCTAGGTACTTCACACCACCCTAGGTTAAGTTGATTAAAGTCTTTTGGATACTACTTTTATTACCCGTATTGTGAAGTAACCTAGCTAAATATATAGATAATAAGTATAGTGATAGCCTCAGTTTAATAGTGTAAATCGATTAGTAACTAAGACATAAAGATTTCCCTTATTTACCAACTAAAAGATGTTTTACAGGCCAATCTAGGCAATAAATAAGGGTTCTGACATACACAATGTCTTAGTTAGGCTATCTACTATAAATAGACACCTTTTACATAAAGAAAAGTAGTTGAGATGTTCGATTTGAGGAAAGAACAAAGGCGTCACATAGGACGTAATACATAAGCAGACCAACTGCGCAATTTCTTTCCCTTCGTTCCCCTCACCTCCCCTGGCGCACCCGAAAATTGGCGTACCCCGCAATCCCCGATCGCATACCGACCCCCTCACCTTGAAGAACTAGACTTCAATAGGATTTTCGAATAAACTGCGTATGCTAGCCACAGGGCGGGCGCGCTAGGGTAGAAAACTACTTAAGGTGTCACATATTGTTCAGTCAGTGCGTTTCGATCTAAATAGTAAATTAGTGTTCTAATCATTTTAACTTGTTATAACTTAGTGTTTTAGTAGTCAGTAATTCAGTATAAGTTTTCAGTCAATGTTCAGTCTCCTATTGGGTAGTGTCGAATAAGTGTAGAGCTATATGCCTAATAAAGTCGACTACCCTTAGCGAAGTTCCGCCTTACGGGACCTAGATAGATTCTAGATTTAGGAACAGAGGATAAGTTTTGTGTTTCGGTAGTTATTAATCTGTTTCGCCTCGATTAGTCTCTGTTTAGTGCGTAAGCTATTTTTGTGTGTTGTAATTAGTGTTTCTGTGTTGTGAATATATTGTGTGTACTCAGAGAAAGTGTATTAATTTTATTCTATGGCCATCAATATCCACCCTGCACCTGAATACCCTACAATAGTGACTAATTACTGCAACTAAAACTATTAAACTTAAATGAAATTAGTTCTCATTAAGTTAATCGGGAACCATTGGCACTCACGACTATTCTGTAATCATCATCCTAATCAGCACCATTACTTTAAACTATTTGTTACTAGCTGCACGAAAATATTTGGAGAGTTACAGAATCAGACGGACTGCCTTCTACACAAATACATTTTCATTATGGTTTAGGTTAATATAAGTATATAGCATCACCACGCTTGACAAAAGCTTCCTACTAATTTCTATTGTCACAAAGATAATTCTTATTACAACTGCCGCCGAGCAATCATAAGTCAGGGAAAATCTTTAGAATAAAGGTACTATGATAGCTGGCAATGTCTTACTGTACATTTGACAAAGAAAACCTTTTCATAGACAAACATGAGACAACCAGTAATCACCACGCTTGCTCTGAGTGTTGGCTCCCTCCGGTTGACGCCCTAAGCCGAGGTTCGTACCCCACAGGGGGTGCCCTTAGCGAGCGTTCACCTAGTTTTAATTAGCATAGTTGAATAACCCCTGGCTGGAGGTTTTAAGTGTAGTAGCTTAAGGCACCCACAGGAAAGCCCGGATAAGTAGTCATGAGCTCAGAGGTCAACTACGAGATGCCATAACTGAAAAAAAAAAAAAAAACTGGATGTTGGATTGTAAACTTTTGAGCATAGTTTTATTTTCTGTATTCTTCCACCGTAGTATCACAGTATCTATGCACATAGTTCTATCTGCAACCCTTCGAGTGTAGTCGTCACGGCTGCGCCTGCGCACGCAGCGTGCGCGCAACGTGATGTCGCCACTTAGCAACAGCAACACAATACTTGCGTCACCCTTTGTCTAGGTTTCGTTGTTGGTACGTGATGAAGAGCACTCCATTTATTATAAGTACTTATAATAATATCATCATTCACATTATTATTTCCATAGTTTACAAACTTAGGTACTTTATTGATAGCTGTAAATCTTCCATGATCATCATAAGTAACAAAGACATTGTGTCATGCGGTTATAAAAACCAGGATCTTGGAACTATCATGTTTTGACTGTACTGAAGTTAATATTTTGACTATAAGTAATCTGGCGAATAGTTACGTATTTAGTTTTTCCGTCCGCGACCAGATTTCTGGTTTCAACGTTTTTAGCTATTAATAGCTTATTTTAAAGTTTTCTTAACACGCAAAAAGATTTCAGCCCAAAAGTATTGTTGACAAGTTGGCAGCAACATCTAAGCAGATAATAACACTTCATGGCCAGAAAAGTATGAGAAACACATGTATACCTACCTAACTAAGGAAAAGTACAGAGCTAGGCTAGGAAAGCGAGTTATCTCCACTTAGCAACACTATTACCTCGCGTTACGTCACCGCAGCTAGATCTGTTGCTACGTGACTGAGGAAGGAAGCTGGATTATCTCTCTAATGATCATCACATAATGATACGTGTTGCTAGTAGGTAGGTATATAGTTATAAACGTAGGCGTAATTATGGGGCGGTTCCTATGAACTGCAGATATTTTTCCAGGATGCAACACGTAACCAAAATCTTCTGGAAAAGCGCGCGCTAATAGGACTACATGCTTTGAAAATTCTCGAAGTTTTTACAAATACATAATATAAATTTTGAACAAAGACTTTCAGTTTTGCTAGCGGCTATAACATTTTTGAAGATAAAAATACTTACTTCGAAACATACATACATATAATGTAAAACTACTCGGTTCTTTTTTCTATACTTTTAACATTATAAGCCACGACTTGCAACGATTACGTATAGTTATAATAAAAACACGACTGCATTTATATCGATACAGCAATTACGCGAGTTTGGTGTAACAAAGACTTCGTAGTTGTGATATTTCCTGGTTTCTGCACTATTATAGGTCACGGACAAGACGAGGAAGCAGGCAGGGCGAGAGGAGGCTGGAGATTTCAGATAAGAACTGCAACTTTTTGAGTGAAGACTGCAAATACTAACACTAACACAGTCTTGTTTTAGATTAGAGAATTCTTAGCGTTGAGATGAAAAAAATTATAACAGTATATTTTCGATTAATGCTGAGAAAATTTATATTGATAAACGAAACCTCTTGCACAAATGAATTGATGGAAGTAGATTTGTCTATGAGAAAGTATGTGATTTTTTAGGTTACTTTATAATATAAAAGAGCGCTATTGGGAAAATCTTTTACCTACATAAGTTATCTTAAGAACGCGGCGACGCATGAATTCTCCATACAAACGTAATACATAAATCA
Source organism: Agrochola lychnidis (assembly GCA_963680765.1). Classification (NCBI taxonomy): domain Eukaryota; kingdom Metazoa; phylum Arthropoda; class Insecta; order Lepidoptera; family Noctuidae; genus Agrochola; species Agrochola lychnidis. The sequence goes on from OY796867.1 coordinate 1,195,297, forward strand.
TTTGCAATTTGAGCATATTTCCACCATATTATGTTGATATTCGGATTGAGTCAGTATTTATCTAGGCTCCTACGTCTTTTTATTTCCAAAAACTTACCTTTAAATGAAGTGTAAGCGAATTGCATTTCGTACATTTTTACAGCGTAAATGACATGTTTTCATATTGTTTTTTCTGTATTATAAACAACAATATTTGTAATATTGTTTCCGCAGAAGCATAGTTTATGTTATCAAGCTACAAATTATCGAAAAAAAAATGGAAATACATTAAGTTTTCATTCATAATTTTTTGTATTACGGAACACATCCAAATTTATCATAAATTTTCGAAAGCTAGTAGGTAGTGCTATCGCGTCAAGCAATAATTGTCAATGTGTGCGTGGTATTATTGCTCACTGTAGGTGTATATCGCTCCAACTGGTACTCGCACTAGCGCAACGTGCTTGGAACTGAATTTTGCAAATATCTCGATTTGTAGTTGCGAGCCGTGTCGCCGGCCTCTTAATCAGCTCGTTGCTGCAAAACTATTTGTTTTATTCAGGAACTATTTTAATTCATTCAAGACCCAGTTTCAACCAAATATTTTCATCAATGTCATCTACAACTTGTGCAATATAATAAGTTTTGAACAAAACAAAACTAAACATTAAGATAAATTGTAGGATAAAGTAAACAAAACACAAGAACAATGATCATACATCGCCTACACGTACGGAGGCCATTTTAGTGAGACGTGAATCTAACTAACTTAGCTGTAAAAATTACTGCGCAAACTCAAACAGTAGCAGTTTGTGCACTGTCCAAGTTATAAGATGAAGCGATATGACTATTGTAAACAATGATATTATAAGTAAAAAGAGATAGATTAGTTACCTATATCTATCCAACATTCGATCTTCAAAAACGGCACATTGTCACACAAAAAATAAAAACCGGCTAAGTGCGGACTATGCACAATTAAGAGGAGGCTCCCTAAATTGTATTATATATATATATTGTTGTTAATTTGCATTAATATTCTGAAAAAGTCACGCATACAATCAAAATGGAACTTTAGTATATGATTTATTGGATCTTTTTCTTTTCATATATAAGACAGTTACGTAATTGGAACATTTTCACTCGATTCATTTTTTATTCGAAAACGTGTCTTTTTTAAAGATTACGTACGCAGAAAATAAGTTACGCAATTAGGGTACAGGTTGCCATTGGTGGGTAAATTCTGCATGATGATCGTTTAAGGCTACATTACCAGCTTACCTTTGCAACTCAGTTAACGTGTTATTTAGACAAGTTGTCAAACTTTCCGGATTTTGAGGAGACATTTAGTCTTTTGGTGCTTCGATGAACAAGATAATGGCCACCCATCCACCCGCTAGCAGATGAGATCCAAACAGTTTTCCTTAATCGCCTAAGCAACGACCCACTCTGCTGATGCATCGTCACAATTTTGATGGAAAAGTTTACTCAAAAAATTATGGTATCCCGCTTTTCGCTCTTCTCTTGTACCTCAAACAGTAGAAGGCGGTATTTGTTCATAGTTTTAGCGCAGCAACCAACGCCTCTGCCAGCCCCGTTAATTATACAAGTTTGAATGTGGGAAACTGCTTGTATACTACCTCCAGGGAACGAGAGGACATACTGAAAGTTTTGCATGAGGAAAATGTAAGCATAACAGGGAAGTTTACATAATTATAGTCTTTTTACTAAATACTTCTTGGATTGCATAACATCACGCTTTGTTTCCCCGAAGGGTTGTGCAGAGGTGTCCCTGTAGCAGGTGCACCCACTTTTCGCCAGTTATGTTTTAAGTCCCATGTAATAGGGGTCGAGCCTATTGCCATCAACCGGGCACAAATCCAGACTCCGGGCTGCTACTGAGAAATTTCAGATAGAAAAACCCAATAACACTTTGCCCGACCCGGGAATCGAACCCAGGACCTCATGCTCAGCAGTAGCGCTTGCGACCACTAGACCAACGAGGCAGTTCTTGGATTGGTGATATAAATACCTGAAATCAACAATTAAGTTATGCCTAAGTGCATAATTGTGTCATGGAGGTCAGATGGGCAGTCGCTTACCGAGCCGAGGTCAAGCTACTATGTTGGGGTATATTAGGGAAAAGGTTAGGCAGATGGCGATGATTAGAATCAGCCTGTAGCAGTCCGCAGCTGAACACAGGCCTCTCCATTTAACGGGAAGAGCAATTACCTACCAAAGTACCTATTTACCTACTCCTTTGATTAATTCTGTTCTTGCAGAAAATCTCGAGAGTGGGTGCGTTATGTCCTTGGTCCCAGCTATGGTACGAGCAAACACCTTGACCCATATTTCCGCTGTTGGAAGCCTGGAGAGCTGGGTACTTGCGGTATTACCTTGAATACAATTGGGTTCACGTACGATAGCGATTGTTTCTGTAAGTTATATTAGTACTGATCATGCTGGAAGCCAATTCTCACTAAGGTTTAGTGAAAGATATGCTTAGTTTGACTAATTTAGGAAGTCTACCTAAAAATTAAACACAAAAAATCACTATAAAAAAGACATTTAATAATTCTAGAAATAGAAACATTTGTTAAAAAATTTATAGTAAGTACAATTTCGTTTTACATTCGTTCAAATTAGCCAGTTAAGTTAGACTCCTCGTAACTTGAATTGTTTAACTAACGATGACTCAAGTTAAACTGGTGAGGTCTATTACAAATTTCGATACCAGACCGCTATATACACTAACTTATTTATTTATAACTTGAAGCAATGTTCGTTACTCCACAGACTAAGTTAAACTTAAGTTAAAGGAAAGTTAAGTAACGTGTGTTTGTGAATATTTAACGCAACATCTTTAGAAACTAGTTGAAGTAAACTTTAGACTTTTCAAGTTTTAAATTCAAAGTGTTATTTTAGATTACAAAATATGTGAAAATGAAAATATCTGTTATCTGTACATTATTTGTATTTTGATTACATCAAATAACTAAATAAGAGGAAAAGTTATCTTATCTACGTAAGTATTTACTTAAACACTATCAAACTAAAATGTAACTACTTAAGTACATACTTATTTTAATGAGTCACTGTACAGAAAACGACAAAATTATGAGTGACTAATATAATTTGTTTCTGTAACTATAACTATAGCAAGCATAAACACCTAACAAATTATTCCGTTCTACTTTTCAAGACTAAACTAGTTTCAGTCAGTCTTAAGCTGAATATAATAAAGTAAGTTAAATAAAAGTAGTCTATGTACAGTCTCGAGTACATTCGATACAAGTAATAACACTATTTGTTGGAACAAACTCGTTAGTAAGTTAGCAACACAGTTTTTTTTGTTCGCAGTCAATCAACTTTAGTCTTCCAATCAATTGCTCAATATGATTGATTGAACAACGAAACAATTAGGTACGGCTGATGGCAACTGTCTAAAAATAAATGCAAATTCATATCTGAGAAGCATTTTACATTTCGAAATTAATTGACGAACTTTTAAGTTTATGGAAAAATAAATTGCCTTGATTTTGTTTTTATATAATTTAGGTTCGGAACTCTGAATACGGACCTAACCTTCAAAACTGTTATTGATGAAGACCTTGGTCAACTTTATGACAAAACATAGAATATTTCATTTCGTCAGACCTATTCAAGTCCATTCAGCCATCAAGCCTATTCAAATCGTATTATCAATCACACACCTAACTAAATACCCGCTAAATTCAACGCCTCTTTCCAATTGGAACCGTACTTCGAATCTTGCCTAGCAACAGATTCGGGCGTCATTATTATTACCCACTCCAACACTCGAATCAATCTCCCTTTCCCAAATCAATCGGGTGGCAACACGGACACTTTATTATTAATAAAGCATTTTATTATACATTTGAGTCAGCTGCCACAGCAGCGCAATAGTGCCACCCTAGGGTTGTCACCCGAGCTCGTGACCTTGCCAACTATCCTTGGCAACGGTATAACAACTCGTTACGAACCGTGCACAGTTAATGATGCTTAATGCTTCGTTGAGTTAGGAAAATTACTGGATTAACGCTACAAGCGAGTACTTTGTTGTTCCTATACGGCTTATGCAAAGCCCGCGGAGCCGTGTTTTGTGGGTAAAGTTCGGTCTCACTGTCCCTACAGGGACGCAATCGTTAACAAACACATATTTCAACGATTTAGTGACTCTTACCCTCGCTTATTCTAGCAGAAAAATTTACATTAAAAAATCATCTTCCAAATAATATCCGGTACCAATTCTAAAAAACTTAGAGTAAAAAGCAATTCCGAATTCGCAAAATTAAAGTCCAAATGTAATACTAAACCAAATTACCGCTTACCCGATTTGATATTATTTTGTGCCAGTGTTCGGCACCTACCCTCGCTGTTGATTGAGGGGAGACAGGGGACAGATGCCTGTTATTTTTTTTTTTCACGCAACGTTTCAAACAAGATTGTATTGAATATTTAAATAATTGTGGTGCATGTTACGCGTGGCGAGTTGCAGGGTTTTTAGTAAATGGAGAAAATGCTACAAGTACAATGGTTTAATCACTCTAAGGACTGATACCATCATAGGTAGTCATTTAATAAATTCTATAAAAACTTTCAGAATTCACTGCCTTTCAGAGCTTAAGGGGCCGTGCACGAAATCGACAGATTTTTATCAATTTTGTTCATTGGTTATGAGAAAGGGAAAAAGAATTTAAACAAAACTTTTGTGATTTGAAAAGTCGAGTTCTTTGTTTCGCATGTAGCTGAAAGGGACTTTTCAAATAAATTAAGTATTCATGGAAAATCACTAATATTCGCAACAAGTTTTCCGAAAAATGACGCGAGGCTAACGTTTGATCATTTTGTTACAAGAAACTACTTTTGATTTTGAAAATGAAAAAATATCATCAACATCATGCATGTGGCTGAATCACTTTTTTCAACTTCCATACAAAAAACAGCAGAAATAAAATATTGAATAAACAAAATTTTTTAAACCAAGTCAGTAATGTTTCTTTTCCTATTATTTAGTCAACCATACCATGAAATTAAAAAAAACCGGCCAAGTGCGTGTCGGAACACGCACAATGAAGGGTTCCGTAGTTGGGATGAATTTATCCCAAAAACAAACTTAACTTTGTAGTTGAAAAATATGTTCTCCCATACGGAATGTATGGGAAAACATGTTTTTGCAACTGCAAAGTTAAGTTGGTCGATTATTACTCGTTAACTTGTAGAGCCTACTTAGCTGTGATAGTTTTCCTTTTAATTTCATTATATAAACTACTGTTGTGATTTTTTCACGCACCCAAAACCAACCATTTAGCCGGCAGGGGGGGGGGACACTCGACTCTAAGAAAAATTAGCATTTTAAAGCTTAATATTTCGCAAACGGATCCCTGAATCCAAAAATGGGTCCCACAAACTTGCAATGTTTTTAAAGGACCTTTCTAATGATACCCCTCACCATGGGTTAAAAAAACAAAAAAAAAAACAAATTATTTAAAAAAACAAAAAACCCGACTGCAAAAACTCATAACTGAAAAGAGAAAAACAAGCATTATAATCTATAGGATTTTGGTATTGCAGGCGGGACAAACAAAAGTTTCACCAACATTTCAGGTTATTGGTTTGTCCCGCCTGCAATACCAAAATCCTATAGATTATAATGCTTGTTTTTCTCTTTTCAGTTATGAGTTTTTGCAGTCGGGTTTTTTGTTTTTTTTTAATAATTTGTTTTATTTTAACTTTTTAGTTTTATTAATATATAAATATGTATATATATTTGAAATTGACTCATTACTAACTTTTATTTGATACCAATAATGTTGTTTTTTTTAAACCTACCCCTCCCTTTTTCTTGTATTTGCAGATGCAATACAAACATATTATATAGCCTATGTCACTCCCACTATTAAGATGAACCTAACGACACCTCATATGTTAAAATCCATCAAGCCGTTTAGGCTACAGAGCGTGCCAAAGAAATAGACATACATACAAACATACATACGTACATACATACTCTCGAAAAACACCCTCCTTCTGGGGCAGTCGGGTAAAAACATCACCACTTTACGTGTATGAGAGGAACCCTAAAAAAAAATGTTTTTCATAATTTTGTTTTACCACTTTGTCGGCGTAATTAATATGTATACCTACGCCAAATTACAGTTTTCTAGTACTAAGGGTCTCAGAGCTAGACCGCGGACAGACAGACGGACATGACGAAACTATAAGGGTTCCTTGTTTACTACGGAACCCTAAAAACTGACATAAGCCTTCAGCTATCTTGAGATAAAATCTTATTTTATGATACAATGGTGCCGATTCTCTTGTACACCGAACTAAACTAACTAAACTATCACTAAAATTCCTTACTTTTGACTATGAGAATCTCAAAGCTATTCTGCAAAATAAATTCTCTAAATTTAAAAATAATACTGACACATCTAAATCGAATTTGACAATCGCGACTCCACACGTGATACCTAAACACGTGAATCTTTTTAGAGCCGGAGGCGCGCAGGGGGGGTAGCCTCGACGTGTTTTATATGGATTTTTCACTTTTTGTATGGAAAATAAGAAAAAATATTACCTACATGTAGAGTGTTAGGGGTTTAAGGGCTTTATAAAAGTAGTCGAAATTTTCATTATTTTTGCGATTGGACACACCGTTTTTGAGATATAAGCAAAAGAAAAAAAAATATTCCGTACTGTTTTTTCATCTGAAGTCGAGGTGTTGGTGTGAATTTTAGTTCATGACAACCAATTTTATTCCACATGTTTTTAGTCGCGATTAAAAATAGACATATTTAGTTAGAAAATCTAAATTTTAGGTTAAAAACGTCAAATTCAGAATAGCAAAATTGCCATTTTCACTAAACTAATATCTCAGTGCCATCTTAGTACTGTCAAACTAAAATTTAGTTAAGTTGTGTCGCTTTAGTCTATTTCAGAATGGGAAATCGTCGTTTGACAGGAATAAACTAAATTTTGGTGATTTTTAGTTTACTTTAGAGGCATTTGTGACAAGAGAATCGGCACCAATATCTTCAAAGGCGAAATATACCACGTTTTTGAGAGCGCAAAAGTGATACAACTGTTAACAGGTGCTATGACTGACACGAATGGTTTAGCACCACGAAAACTGTACTTTTTTAGTTAGACAGACTTAATCTTTATAGCGGGCGGTGTACGAACTCCTTCATCCTAGCAGACCTCTGTGGCGGCTGTCACTAACGTGGCAGCCTAATAGTTTTGACAGGGGCTTGCCAAGAGGTCCCGACTGGCACGTATTGTTATAAAGTCGGTGATAAATATAAAGTTTGACCCTCGTAAGAAGCACTTTTCTTTTACCTGATCCACCCCGACTACATCTTTTGATTATTTCAAGCTTTCTCAGAATTAGATAAGTAATTGACAAAAGAGAGTTTCTTTTGGTGCACGGAGCCTTAACAATATTTACTTAAAAAGATAAACCCGAGTTTCTCCAAACCACTGCTGACTTAGCGTAATAATACAATTCAAAACGATTTAAACTGTATGTGAATCGGTTCAGGAGTTTCCAAGATTAGCCTGAACAATAGAACAAAGCACAATAGTACCTCTTTTGTCATAAAACATCATGCAGACAGAGTTTTATGACAGAAGGGGCACTTAATGGTACCATTTCCATTAAGTTTATTATCGGCATGGCAACACTTGGTGTTAGTTCCACCACGCTTCCGATTGATGACGTGTTGCTATTGACATTGAAATGCTGAGGGAAATGGTTTCCTTAATAGCTCGTAGACAATGTGGTGCGGTCTTTAAAGTTACTACTTGTGTGTGGGGGGACACATACATACACAGAAATGTCATGGCTATGACCCTCCAGGGCAACCTGAGGTGTACGGTTACGCACACAGTTTAGCCATAAGGGTATTAAGTGAGTACCAAGAGATAACGGCCCACTGATCATTTCTTTACCTGATTTGGTAACCACTAGAAGTTGATGGTCAATTATCTTGCAATCACTCGTTTAAAAAAATGAATAATTTCGTTTGATGTATCTAGACTCCAATAATGAAATCCACTTTCCAAGTTTCAATAGATACCCGATAAGTTCTGTGTTTTATATTTACCGTCACTAGAATCGTCTCAAGCTTATATTGTTAGCTTCTAACAATGATGTAAGCCCAACATCTGACTGCAAAAGGTGCACCACAGCTTAAATTTCTCCTCATCCATCAAACCTCAAGGTGTGATCACAACAATTAGCCGAAAGTCAAAGAACTAAACATTTCGCGTATCATTATTACATCATACATCTGAATTAACAATTGGCCAAACTGACGACCTCTATAAAACACCTTTTACCCCTACCATTCGTTACGACGACGCGCGACGGCTTACAGATTGTTATAGGTAACTACCGCTGGTAGGGGTCGCCTAGCAACAGCTACCGTTCTGTGGACAATTAAAACAGTTTGCCAGTTTTTTTGTTCGTCACTCGTGCGTGACTGGAATCGCTTTGTGATAATCGCAAACGATTTCAACTGAGATACGTACCGTTTTGATGGTATGTATATTTTTGCTGTAGGTATTATTTTTTTGGGGAACAAGATTTCAATTTTTATTTGTGTTAGTAATAAAATCTTTTTTGTTGAGTCTATGATTTTTTTAAATCGAATTTGTTTTGCTATGATTCATTAACGTTTTTAGAGGTCCGTTTGAATTTGTTTGATTTAATTAAACAAACTTTAACCAAATGTCCTTAGTTATGGACAAAAAATCGAGAAGTTCATTACATATAATGTCGTATCGAAATGACAAAATATGATACCAATAAGCAAACATAAAATTATACAAAATTGACTCATTTGACTAAGTCGTTGAACCGCATTTGCCCCAACATTTTTTCGTTCAGTGCCTAAATGTATATTCATAACGCAATCACTGCGCGCCACATACCTCCGCACCTAACACAACACCGAATCGAACCCATTACAAGTATGGCTATAATTATAAATCGCTTAACTCCAATACGGTAATGGCTGCGAAGGATATAATTTTGGCCGTAAATCATATGAAATAACCTCAAATGTTAGTAATTTCGGGTATACTCAATACGTGGGGTGTTTGCACAGGGTTGAAGCCAGGGGATGTTGTTGTAGGTATGCCGTAAACATGGTTTAAAAATAAACCTTGTTTCTTTTACATTTAAATGGAATAGGAATTGGGTTAGCGGAGCTTATTTTGTTAAAATAAAAGCGAGACCTTTTTGTTAAAGTAGGTTTTTGCTGACGATTTTCGCTTATTCAAAGCGCGGCGCAGTCGTTGTGACGAAAATAGATATTGATTTTTGCTTAGAGTTCGCCTTACTTTGTTCAAAAGCCGCTATAGGGTAGCGAGGTAAATACCAACATTATAAAATAAGATATTAAAAGCTTGACTATTATAATGAAAACATGTTTAAGAACCTACATAAAACAAAAGTTAAATAAGTTCGTAAAAGAAGAAACTAAGCCAATTCCAGAATCTCCAAAGAGTACCCTTGAAAAAAAGAAAAGAAAAACTTGTTCCTAACATTTTCTAAATAAAACGAATCAATAAGCACTTTTACGACTCATTCAGGGGGTGAAAGGGGTCTTATTGCCAGTATAATCGTTTTCACCCCTTCCGTGTCGGTTCGCAATTCATTGGCAACTTTTTAGTTGCTGATGCTTTGTAGAATTGCTTTCTGATTGCTTTTCGGCGCAAACATAAAACTCTATTGAATAAAAATGGTTTATTTTTAAACACTACCTCGCTACTACCAATAAATTGGTATTGGTGATTGTTTTCAAGTAATAGTTTTTAATGGAAGATATTAATGCAGTCTTTAAAAAAAATGTGTTATTTTTCCTGAGTTCGTTATATAAAATACCTTTATTATTCATTTATGATGCATTTTTAAAATATTACCCATTTTACCTTGTTGTATTTGATGCACAGCATAAATAACGTTTACGAAACACATATCATAAACTCATTTATGATATGTGTACTTCATGTATACTTCACAGTCCACTGAGTTGAAACATTTGGACGTGCCAGGCAGAGACATCTATCGGTACATTTGACCTAATCTTTAAAACTACAGACTCCGTTTCCGTGCATTTTTCACTCAAATAAAAGTTTATAATTTTTTTGTGAAAAGTCATTTGAAAGATCTTTTTCAGGAAGCTGAAAGCCTTGTATAGTACCTAAGTATAGTTAGTGTAGATGTGGGGGACCTCCAGAATTAAACTTTATTTGACTTATCAAAATTATGGTTCCACATGATAATATTTCATTTCAGGAATTTCTTCCTCGTTCGTGGGTGGAAAGGCCACGGACCGTATTTGACTTAACCTCAATGTCATAATGATGACGACAAATCTTTATTTTAACTGAACAAATGTGAGATAATTTAGTTGATGTTACATAATAATCATATTAAAGCTGACTACCTTGATATAATACTCCTGAATGCTTGTTAAACAAAAGAATTTGGTATATCATTCCTTCCTTATGTTAATAGGATTATGGGTTCACTGTTCCGAGAATAGAACAGTGCTTCTTATTTACCGATGGATATTATAATTTTTATATTTTGTACTATCTATCCAGCTTAGGTTTATTTAAGAAGCTAAAACTGTTTAAGCCAGATACTTAGAAGATTTTTAACTATTGTATCTACACCTTACACATCTTCTATTTTGGGTTGCCTAAGTTTTTATCGACGCTCCCTTGTGTTTCTACTGTTCTACGTTTATTGTAATATAATGTTATGTCGATAGCGTATTTTCTAGTCTTATAAGTGGCTACTCTATGATCTTTGATTTCTTCAATAGAATACTTACTCTTCTATTATTGAAAATTAGTTCTCATCTCCAACTTGAAGATTACCTTCCGAATGTTCTGCATTATCTCCTATCCGTAGTTCACGTTGAATCTTCGTTTCCTCCAGCAATAATATAGTTGAACTAGCAGCGCCCCGCGGTTTCACCCGTATAACTCTCGATCCCGTGGGAATATCGGGATAAAAAGTATCCTTTGTGTTAATCCAGGTAATAAACCATCTGTGTGCCAAATTTCATAGATTCGAAAGTAGTTTTTGCGTGAAAAAGTAACAAACATCCATCCATCCATCCTCACATCGTCGTTTCATCGTTTTTAATATTATAGTAGGATAACATCAAAATTGTCTTTAATTTAAAAAATTTGGCTTGTGTGACCTCAAAGTTTCGAGTACTTAAACGTCATTAAGCCACTGATCTGATTTACTCACAAACTTATCTAAATTCGTCATTATCATTCACATTTGTATCTAAATTGCCAAATACTGTGTCATGGAGTGCCATAATGACCTGAGATATGAAACAGTGTGATAACCTATTTTTGTGACTATCTAGTGTTTGCATTTAATACTTGTTTTATTTGGATTCTCGTGTGGAGGAACGTGTGATCTGTTTTCTTGTGTGTGATTTCTTGTTGTACTTACTTTGTTTTTTGCAGTTTACTTACATGTTTATTTATCCTCTTTTGTCAAGTACAATTTTGAACTAGCCTGAGTGAGATTTTACTTGGTTCAATTAGAAGTTTAAATTTTCAGAATATACATTTTTACTGTTGGCATCCTCGGTAACAGTTTTAAATTGTTTTACATTTTGGCTTCAAATTAAAAGAAGAAAATTTTAAGAAGTGGTCACGTGATTGACAGATAAAGACGATTTATTGTGTTCTCTCTTACTTCAGCGAGTATCTTAAAATTCAAACATGATTAAGATCTTGAGATTATGCCAAATATACTTACACTTTTACTCAACATAGCCTTAAAAATGCTCCAATTTTTCACCGAATAAAAAAGAAAGTACAATTCCAATACTAGGTAGTTTTTCTTCTTTTGCTAACTTAACAAGGTAGATAATTGGAGAAATAAAAACACAAAAATCTGTTATACAACGTTTACTTCAACAAAAATTCTTTTACATTTTTTCTTTCCTGTTTCTTCACTGTTTTATAACTCTACTATTAAACTAAAAACCAGTCATAATAATTTAGTAACAAAATCTTCTTGTATATCAATTAAAACTGTAAATAAAAATTAAAAACATGTCAGCTTACGATGTTTATCTTAATGAGACAATATTGGGGTTTAGATAAATTTAAAAGCATACAAAGCCAACATGGAGTACAAAAACAAGTACTATTATGATACAATAGGTATACACGTGGCTGCAGGAGACATAAACAGAAACATATTAAAATTGCTAATGAATCGTTGCCTAAACTTGGCATGAAGTATGCACGATCGTTGAATACTGATTACAGCAAATATTGGTAGAATAAATCACAAAACCCAACCAAATGAAAACGTTGGTGATGCAAAGCAATTTATTTACAAACTGAGCTTCTTGCATAAGTCATGTTATACCAACGTTGGAGCAAATGTTTGTAATGTTGTGAATACAAAGAATAATTACAATTAACATTTATTTTAATATTCTGTATTCAGTATTCTAATTTAATTCTAATTCAGTTTTGTTTTGAATTGTGTACAGAATTTTCATTTTTGTAAAATAAATTTTTATTCTTAAAGATAAATGTTATACAAAAGTAAAACAGAATAGACAGGAATAGTTAGGAACAGGTTGGGACACGTTACCCGTGCACAGTGCGTTGTTAGGTCCTATTGTCCCTTTGTGAAGGGATCGCAAGAATAAGAAGGGAATAGGGGATGTATTGTGTGCCGAACGGGAATCTTTCGCGACAGGTTGGTCGCTCTTATAATTTCCGTTGGGTTTTATTTAATCTTCCCTCGTCGAATTTTCTCTTCATCTATTTTTTTTTTCTTGTGATTGAACTTATTGTTACAGTTCGGATACGGTGGAAAGGGATTTTAGAGACTTCTGAGGGACATAGGAAAAGTTACAGTAGAACAAAAGAAATTTAAATACTCTTAAGACTTTCTGGCATTGACTACTTAAGTAAAATAAAGTAATGATTAACACCAAGATTGACATAAATATAATCCAGAAATAAGAACAAAATATAGTTAATTGTCAAACATTAAATTACCAAGCACATACTCAATCAAAGGAAACACAACTTCAATAAAGGTATTAATTATTTCAACTGTCTTGATAACTTGATTGAACATCGCTTAAGATTTATCTAGAGTAAACGTCAATTTAACTGATAATAATAACGTACTAGCTATTCGAGCTACTCAAGCCAGACGAGCTTATCACCAAAACATTTAATATAAATATTAGTTTATTCACGAAAGTATCGGCACACAATGAAACTGTACACAATGTTAATCACTACGTTTGTTTAAACAATTACATCATTGTCATTAATAAAACAAAGATACCTACATCGGTATCATAATGAAGTGAGCTCTTTATATCGTTTGTTTACTTTAATGTGTGTTCAACGATAAACTGCGCGGAAGGAGTCATGATCACGATAATAATTATTATTACTTTCCTTAATCGGAAACATTTGAAAAGAAAATTGTGTAACTCTGCATAAAACGTGTTTGATGATATCATTAAAAAACACCTTAAGATAGAAAAAGGTAGCCAAACGAGTTTTATAGCACAAACATAAACAGCAAAATCGACCCGTGAACTTTGATTAGATATGAATTGGCATTAACATTAGAAGCATAGAGCTGTAGTCACGAACATGGGCTAGTGGCATGAGCGATTCGACTCGCTTGTCAAACGTGACTCATGGCCAACCAAGGCCGAGACGCCGGCCGGCATCGCTTGGCAACCGAACCGATTTTTTTCATTTCTTTTTGCTCAATTGTTTTTGTGGCTTTCCAGTTATTATATCTGAAATCGTTCTGTTTTCTGCACTCAAGTATATTTCAAAGTTAATTTCCCGTACAATGACCACTTTTACTGCCTTTTTCCAGCGCAAAAAGACGTTTAAAACGACGATTGTTAGAAAAAACTGTTTCTCAATTTATGCAAAACATTAGACGCGCGATAAGACACGCGATAATGATGACTATCTTAATTTATATTATACAACAGTTTTTCATGTAAACTCTCTCATTTGGTATTTTATACACTTTTGAAGTTTATATGAATTTTAAGGTACTTAGGTAAAAAAGAAACAGGTTGAAAAGCGTCCCAAAACATTATTAATGATTTGGATGATTCCAACGGTGGGATCTTTTTTTTGTATGCCCAAGTAAACTGACAAATTTCTAGTCGGCTGATAAAAATCAATTTGAAATTATTGTTTTCATAATCATCGTTGTCTTTTTTAACTTCAACCTAGGTTTTTACAGCACCTACTTTGTGATGGCCTGTGTTTGAGCTTGGCAATTTTTTTTATTGCATTTATTCTATAAAGAGTTTTGAATCAATTTCTATTTGTGAGGAGTTCTCATCCTTTTTGTTGAATTTCATTATTAGCAGTAGATCATTGTGCTATTGTCTTTCGCCGGTTGGATCGTCAGTTATCTCACGTAGGCGCTATTTACACCCGTTTGATTTAAGTGATGCGTTAAAATTCGAGACAATTCCTGTAGGTACTGCAATTTACGTAGATTAGTAAAAGTCAAATCCTTTTTTCAATAGGCACATACAAGGCACTTACAAAAAAATTATTTAGTTATTAGAGAATAAGTTTTGTTCTTCATTTTGAAAGGCTTCTCGTTTGTTCTATTTGAGTTTGACAAACACATTTGTGTTAACTCCTCTACCGACCTCATAATTCAAGTTTTTATTTTTATTCAAACTTTGATTGCTCAGTTTTATCTGTTTTGATATTGGAATAAGATGTTAATTCGTTTCGAATTCTGGTCGGTGGGTCATCTTAGAGGCTTTTTTATGGTTTCTTTTTTTATGTGGGGATTAACGTTACCTAGTTGTTTTTTTTTTTCCCGATTTACCTTCAAGAGATATATTAGTTCGTCCAAAAAGATGAGTGGCTCTAAATTGTATGTTGACTGACGGTTCAAATATTACTTGGTACAGTTGCTTGTGTTTTAGTATTTAGTGTTTATTTTCCATTAATTTAAACACCATTTTCGAATGTTTACTAAAGTTTTAGGGGTATCATTTCTGATGATGGTCTTAGTAAAATTTTGACGTTTAATTTTGAAAACATTTTTTTCTGATATGAACTCTGAAATTGATTTTGCATTTTCAATCAATGTTTTATTTTTATTTAAATATGAATGTTGGTGCAGTAGCTATCAACTGCAGCGAATTATCTTATCGCTAGCTAATGGAACCAATTTATAAATTATCGCTGTTTTTCATTGATATTGATATTACTGTCTCTAAGGAAATAGTCATTAAGTAGGTTTTAACCAATTATTACATTTAGAGATCTAAAGACAAGTCAGAAAAAAATATTATTAGAATAATAACCGGATTTTCCTAAATCCAGCGAATAATTAACACCACTATTTTACACTACTTACCAAATTTTTTTTTTTTTTACAATACACAAAGATTCACAAAACATACAAGAACAATGAAAATGGCTTATCTGTCTAACATCTTTATCTTAGTGATATAGAAACGAACCAGCAGTCTAGCAGATAGCTACGATTTCCATAATCTACTCTACAATGATAGTTTACGACAAACAATGATGTACATTCTAGCAAGTTCTGAACAGCCAGAACAACGAACAAAGAAACTGATGATACAGAACATACGAGATCTTAAAGTAACACACGAGAATTGAACCAAAGAACACTTTGTTATGAGAGAGAACCGAGTCGTCCCAACGGTGGGAACCGAACAAAGAAGCCGGCCGGCTTGTACCCGGTGCCGGCATGGAGCGGCGTGGAGACGACCTTCGTCTACCGAAGCCCGGCGCAACTGGCGCGCGGGGCCCCCTCTGCGGCCCGCGGAGTGTCCCCCCGCACCCCCGCCGCGGCCCTCTATATAACATGCGACTGTCCCCGGTATCGCCAGTCCGTCACAGAGAGCGACAGGGTTGGGTGGGTCGAATAAATAGCCGTGGGCGAGTGACGAAGCCCTATGGTTACGAGATCAGATCTGATGCGGTCGTGAGCTTCGGACGTTTTATCAATTTCCCATCGATCTCTTCACGATAGCTAGTCGCCGGGTGAGAAGCCGGTTGTTCAGTGCGCATTAGCAGTACAAAAGAGACTTGTGATATTTTTCTAGTAATATTAAGTTCCGCAGCGGAACGCTTTAATTTTTTCGTCGTTTAAAAGTGTACAATATAAGTAACAATTTGGAAAACATGGAGATCCTGCCGGTCACGAATCAGTTTGTCGGATTCAATAGCGAAAAAGGTGAGTTGACTTTCTATTTGGAGTGGCGAGACGAGGGAGGGAAGTGGCTTTCTAACCGGCTGACTGTTGTTGCTATGCGGCGCGCGCACTGCGCTCAGCCACCCGTCACTGGCAGATGATCATACCTCTTAGTTTTCTGCATCATTTGTTGTAACAGTTGCCCAGCTCAGTGCTTCAACTTAGCTTGATCAATCAGTGAGCAGTGCTCACCAAGCCGGTGCCCAAATGTCAGTAACAGCTGACGTGTCAGCTGTTCCGCTGCGCCGCACTCCCTCGCCCTTGGTGCGCACTGGCTCGATACACATTTGCATTAACTTTATTCTACAGTTAAAACAGATTAGTGATGAATTTAGATCAAGTAGACTTTTGTTTTGAATAATTCAAATAAGATTTGTGACAGCTTAGAAAAGACTTAGGGATTTTAAGTGTTCATCATAACTTAAACTTGAAGGATTGAAATCTAAACTTATTTTCCTCTTGTTACAGCTTGGAATGGACCAACATGGCGGGAAGCGCCGGTGCCGGTGCCGACGGAAGCGGCGCTGGCTCAGAGGCTCGAGAGAGAATTACGAGCGGCGAAAGGAGCCAGCGAACTAGCCACCGCTGAGGTGCTGGTACCAGCAGAACTACTGGCCAGAGCAGCCCGCCAGACCCTGGCACTAGCCGAGGGCGAGCCCTGCGGGTCGCGGGGAGCGGCTGTCATAGTCGACGTCACGGGGAGAAGATTAGCAGCTTTCAAAATAGACCCCAACACGTTAACCACGCACGAGATACATCTACATCTGGAACACGACGCGACGAACTGGACCAGCCTGTTGCCGCAATTCTTAAAGTAAGTTGAGCCCTTTAACTTATATCGATCAACCGATTCTGTGACGAACTTGCGTCAGCCTAGCAACAGTCAACACTGACAACAGTACTAACGGAACCTCTCTTTTGTTACAGAAACTTAACGCGAGGCGGTACCATCATCATCAGCCCCCAGTTCACGATAGAAAAGAAGAAATTGTTCAGGAGCCAGGCGGAGTGAACCAGCCTGTGATAAGCGCGTGATGCGAGCGAGCCGACTGACAGCCCTCCTCGATATCTACGTATCGTTATTTTAACAAATATCATATTATTATATATTATATTAATTATTATATATTTTTAATAAGAGAAAAAAGCACAGCGTGATATGTAACGTATAGTTGTAGTATAAGCGCGCGGAAGAGCGCAGGTTTTAGTTGCGTCGCTCGTCAGCCGCGGGCACGATTGATAGTGACGCGAAATGCACTTTGTTATCGATAAAGTGTCGATATTCGGTCGCTGGTCGAGCGTGCCGGCGGCGGCGGGCGCGCGTGCGCCGGCGCGCGGCGGCGAGCGTCGATCTCGCCCCCTCCCCCCCCCCCCTACGGACGTCGGTTGTCTTGTCTGCCCACCGCTGCGCTCGCCCCGCGCCGCTCGTACTTATGTTAATCATTGTATGATCATTGTTCGTATTTTGGATATTTTAATGATTGAGTCGTGGTGGTTGGTCGCGTGAGTGGCGTGGCGGCGTTCGTGCGCACCCTCTGATCTCAGCCGCCGCTGCGCGTGTGATACTGATACCCTGAACGATATAGTCTTAGGTATTATTTTTTGTTTCGAGTTCGTTTCTATTCTGAAGTTGCGTAGAGTTCGTATTTTCATGTATCGTAACTGTATTTATTAGAGGCGATCTCTGTAGAGGTCCGATATGTGTACGTTTTTCGTAATTGTACTAGTTTGTACATTTGTTTGTGATACTACTTTTGTAATGTATAAAATTTAAATGCGAGAAAAATATTACTTTTTATGAATGTGAAAACATGAATGCAGATTTATAAATATTAGAGATGTGTATCATAGAGTGGAGAGTAGGCTCTGGGGGAGCGCGGGGTGGGCGCAGGCCGCGCGCGCGACCCGCCCCGCGTGCCCTTTGCTGCAGGCAAAAGATCTCAGGTTATATTATTGATAGTTATTAAAAGTATTAAGTTATTTAAGTTAATGTAAAATTAAATTTTTTGTAAGATTATTTTCTATCGCCGCGCGATGCTGCGTTCTATAGTCCAGTGGGTGATAAGAGGAACATTTTGTACTAACAGTACATAATAATTGACGAGATGTTAATATTGCAGATTGCATTTTCTTCATCCAGTGTAATTACTACATTAAATGTAAATCAATAGACTAACCGTTTTTAAACGAAATCTAAATGTTTGTAGGGTCCAGTGTTTTAAACGCACAATATCATAGTACTAGAGTTCACTTTCATCGATAATAAAAAGATTTTAAAAAGCTACAAAAACATTTTACTTCTAAAACTTGAAATGTCGACATATACAAAAACTAACAATAATAATAAATGTATCAATTGTTTATAATTGATATTTATTTGATAGACCGTAAATGAAAATGTAGAAATATGAAGAAAAAAAATACATAGTTTCAAAATGGAAATTTATCTTTTATTACCTATTCCTTCCCCGAAACACAAAAAGAGATGAAATATGAACACAATGAACATGAACAGACACATTACCTCATCCACTGCTTTCATAAACAATATACTGTACAGTATAGAATAATACTAAAAGAGATTAAATATTCCATACAGATGACACTTAAAAAAACAAAGAGAACGAAGAACATCGTTTCCATACATTATCATAAATTTGAGCTAGGTAAAAACAAGCAAGAGAGTCGGAGTAATATTTTTATAAGACCGGTTGGGACCGGTCGGGACCGGTTCAGGCCGGGTCTCGCTACAGATTGGTGCAACCCTATCCTCCAGTGTTTTTTGTATAATTAGTAAGTACAGACGAGTTGGTACAATTTTATACATGTACCGGTTATAGGCATGTTGCCACATGCACGAATATGTGCAGATTGTGATATGAGATAGATTGCATTGCCTGCCCGTGTCGGAGGATGGTGCCAAACAGCTTTGATTTGTTTCGTCAATACAAGAACAGCTATATGGATAAAATATAAGTTCATCTTATCCTCGAATGCTGAGTTCGCGTTTGCAGTAAATTGGCATCGCTTTTTATTATGATCGTGCTCTATCGTAGACTTCATCATGTTACTATCTCGCCTTAACATCACTGCTTCATAAACAACATCATCTTCTACACACAAATTATTAATATTATCGGTCCATCTATTGTTCTTCAAAATTAAAGAGCAATCATCAATTTTCATTTGCTTCACTTTTTTGTCGACTTTACCGAACGTATAAAGTTTTTATGTAAATAATATGTGAGAACATAAAAATAAATTCGTTCCGTTCGAAGTAAACAAATTAGCATACAGAGGTCTTTGCATCGATTCTAAAGAAATTGGACCAGTTGACGTAGCAACTCGTTTTGGAAAAGACGTGCACGCGATTGTTGACACTATTGCGAGGGCTGTTAAGGCTATTATCCTATGGGTTCATAAATAACTAGACTGTTTTGGCAAACATAAATGATCGCTTTTAATCCGCTGAGAAATAGGCAACCACTTCCGAATGTGTGACTAAATAATTATACCTTGTAGTATTTTACGACTTGTGAATTGATTTATTTATCTTTTACCTAACAACATAAAGAGGACAGTAAACAAAAACAAATTTTATTTTTAAATTAAGTTATTTCCTTAAGGACTTGTAACATTAGAACATTTTTCTTATTTCACAAAACATCGTAAATCTTTAAATAAATAAGTACACAAAAAGAGAGTATGTACTTTGACAGTACTTAATGTACCGAACTACTATAAAAAAAGAATAAGGCACAATGACTTTAAGATAACAACGAAATCCCGCAATTTGTGCAATATTTAATTTTATACCAAAACAAGGGTTATTTCACTTTCTAACCGCAAACCAACGACATGATTGTAGCAACTATCAAGATTCGTGGCACAGCGGACAAACCGTCACTTCGTTACAATTATCGACACTGGACCGCCCCGAGCGTGGCACATCACTAGCAAGCTAATTATTTACAATTATCTTGATAGGTACCTGATTTTAAATTGTAAAATCTAGATTAATATTAAATGCTAAACGGAATAAATTAATAGCATAACTAGGTACCTATTAGTTAGTGTTATTGGTAATTTCAACAAACCCATTTGGTATATTAAAAGAAAATTACAAGCACTAAACTAAAATCAATTTATAAAGAATTGGAAAGCATTGATTAAGTCTTGTTGCTAGGCGAGGTTCCTTTCGATACGCGAATGCGACAGCCAACGCCATCTCTTATCGCTTTGCGGAACTAACTCACCCTTGAAATGAACCTTATAACTGAAAAATTATGTTCCGTTATTTTTACAGATACAAAATAAAATTATCGCCTAATAAATAATCTAGAAAAATATGTGTTCAAAATAAGGTGAACGCTCCAATGTATGTAATATCAACTTTGTGCGAAAACTTTTAGGTATGTTTTAGTTTAGCAAGTTTCAGTGAAGATGTTCTGTGCGGTTTAGTTATTTACTCGACTTAGTTAAATATTGATTCAAGTGTTGCTAAGGCCGAGCTATTTATGTCGATACCATCATAATCATAATATTATAGTTATTCCGGATTTTTCCAAAACTTTATTTCTTCCATTTGAATTAAATTTATGCTAGCGGTGTTTTGACCGAAATAGAAGAGATTTGGTGATTCATTCGGTAAATTAATATTGTGTTTATTGTCGATTAAATAAAAGTCTAACGTGTCTGTACCTACAGAGGTTATCAATCCGTCTGCCAAGTAAATGAATACCTAGTTGAACAGTAAATTGTTATTTTTTACTTTATTTATTTATTTAGCAACAACGGTTGTGTTAAAACCAATTACAGTAACTAAAATTATACCTAAGACACATTAAAATGTACAAAATAAAAACATGAAAGCTAAAATATAAATAAGCAGGTAACAACACATTCACAAATTCCTCTCACAGTACTCCTGACATATCAATAAAAATTTCGTCCATCCATCCGCAAACAGGTCGGTTGTAGGATTAGAATCCAAGAGATCATTAAGCGCAGCCAGAGTGCGAGGAATTGGCGACTTAGCACGTGCAACAGTACGACATGGAGGCAAGGCAAACAGTCTGTGTCTTCTGCGCCGGCAGTAATTGTCTGGGACAAAGAAGCAGAACTTAAATGGCAAATGCCACGAGAGTAAAAATGTAGGTATTGAAGTGGAAGTCCACACTGTTACTACTTCAGCAAATTAAAAAAATCTAATTACAGTTTGTATAATTACCAGATTTCTCATTCCAACACATGTTCCTTTGCTTTCAAATAAACCTGATATGAGAATGAATATTATCTTTATCGAAATATCCTACGGAAAACCAAAAGAATTTCATACTTCATCCTATGTATCTTGTTCTCATCCTTTAGTTAGAATACTTAGCACAAGTTTTAAATACACCTTCGTAGTTCGTACCAACTACCTTTCGTTTATTTCCACAACATCAACGATTCTTGTCGTTATCTACTATGGCTAGTATTCAGTGGCGGATTTGCCCTAAGACCCAGTAGGCCCGAACCTAGGGCGGCCAGATATTAGGGACGGCCAATCGTGACAAAAAAATCACTGATGATAACAATAAGAAACTCAAAGTACCTATATATTCTAAACGTTCGCGCACATTATGGCGGGCCGCACTGCACTGCATCGTATAACAATAATAAACTAAAACCATTTAACCCTGAAACCTTGGAAAATATTATAGTAATAGTAATTTTATTTCTCTCAAAAAGGTACAAATTCGGTACATGGTATATAGGTTACAGGCAGATTCAAACCTTTGTGAGAGCTGGAGTCTATACTGGGTTCGGGACCTGTATGGCAGATTTCCAGGCTCACATTCTTAAAATTACAACATTAAATAAACCAGCAGCTTATTAGGTTTAACTAAATTTCTGAACCGATTTCGATAAAAGTTGGTAATAAAGTAAATTCATTATGTAGTGTCTATATGATGAGTGCTGAGAAAGGGGCGGCTGATAGCCAAGACTACAAATCCGCTACTGCTAGTATTATAAGGACACCAGGGGCAAACTACAGCTGTCACGAAGGTACAAACTACGACCGTTTTCCTCACAGGTTTAAGTTGTACCAATAGTGTTAAAAAATAATTTACTGATATTAAATGAGTACCGTGAAACCTGGTAACTTTGCCACTTTACGGTGGGTAAAAAAGTTTGAAAAAGTTTTTCTTAAAAAATTTCTATGATGTTATAAAAAGCAACCAGTGAGATATGTAGTAAATTTTATGCATTATTGAAACACAATCTTATATCTATTGTTTTCTCATTCTATAGTGATATTTTAGTCCAAAAACCTTTTATGGCAAAGTCAACTATCACTTGTGGTAAGATTGCCATCCCAAAATTTAGGAAAAAATTTAAAGAGTTACCATATAAAATCACAGTCATCATTACCGCATGCTTGGTCACAGTAAAAATATACTACAGTTGTATAATATTTTACACTGGTAATTGATTTTCCAAAATGTGGCAAATTCACCCGCCTTGTTTCGATTTTTTCAAATAAAATAGAAATAAC
Organism: Agrochola lychnidis; assembly: GCA_963680765.1. Taxonomy (NCBI): domain Eukaryota; kingdom Metazoa; phylum Arthropoda; class Insecta; order Lepidoptera; family Noctuidae; genus Agrochola; species Agrochola lychnidis. The sequence continues at coordinate 1,218,150 of OY796867.1, forward strand.
TGTCAGGGTTGCATCAGAAAAATTAGGGGTAGGTAAGTAGGAAAAAAACTAAATAACTATATTTTAGTTTCTTTTTTGTGACAGCTCTAACCTCTAAAAAAATATGGCAAAGTCGACATTACTAAAACTTTGCATTGGGTTGGTATATTTGCCAACAGTGATTTCTTAGGTTAAATTGGTTAAAGAGACGTAAATTATCATGGTTTTAATTAAAGAATATCATTAAGAACATGGTATTAAAGTTTGACTTATCTACACAAAGTATATCCCACTTATTTTCATTAAAGTTTTGGAGCTCTAAGTTACTCACAGTTAGCGCGGGAAAAAAGTAACCGCCAAAAAATGACAGTTCTATGAGAGCTGGGTTGTATTATACAATAAAATGTTGCCAATCAAATATTCTAATTTGATTTAAGGGTATTACAAACGTTAAAAAAAATACAGTTTTGACGTAACAAATTATTTTGCCTCGTAAGCCGGTATATGGCAAATTAAACAACCTTTGGCAAAGTTGCCAGGTTTCACGGTACTGATTAGTTTATGAACCTTTATTGGAAACATTAAATTCACAACTCTGCGGTTTCAGCAATTGGCGCCTGTATGTCTACGATTTTTGTATTCAAGTTAGGTCATTATCTCTAAGGGTTCCCTAATCTGGCGGGAGGGGTTCACATCGGCGTCGAGTCGACGATGAAGTATCTGGGACTCGTCCTCGACAGCCGGTGGAACTTCGTGGAGCATTTCCGACGTTTGGCTCCCAGACTGGACCGGGCCGGGGCTGCCTTGAGGCGGCTCCTGCCCAATCTGGGAGGTCCAAACGCCTCCTGCCGGAGGCTCTACGCGGGGGTCGTGCGGTCCATGGCCCTTTACGGGGCGCCGGTGTGGGCGCCTTCATTGAGGCGGCAGCCAGCCCGCCGGCTTAACGCGTCCCAAAGGGTCATGGCCATCCGGCTGGCCCGAGGATACCGCACGGTCTCCTGCGAGGCGGCGAGCCTCCTTGCCGGAGTACCGCCATGGGATCTGGAGGCAAAGGTCCTCGCGCACATTTGGGAGTGGCGCGAGGAGGCGAAACGCCGGGGCTTAACACCGATGCCGCAAGAAGTTGCGGCGCAGCGGACGGAGCTCCGGCGGGATCTCATGGCGGAATGGAGAGTGCGATTGTCGCAACCCAGCGCTGGGCACGCCGCAATTGCGGCGATAAGACCCCTCTTTGAGGAGTGGCTAGAGAGGCGCCACGGCGTCCTCACATTCCGCCTGACACAGGTGCTCACCGGACACGGCTGTTTCGGGAGGTACCTGTTCAGGATAAAGCGGGAGGAAACGCCCGGGTGTCATCACTGTGTGGATCGCCCGGAGGACACGGTGGAGCATACGGTGGAGGTCTGCCCGGCTTGGGCAGAGCATCGCCGTGTCCTCGTGGAAGCGATCGGCGGCGGTGATCTCTCGCGTCCGGCCCTGATTCGGGCCATGCTACGGAGCGAGAGGAAATGGCAGGCCGTCACCTCGTTCTGCGAAGCAGTAATGCTCGCGAAGGAGGAGACGGAGCGCGTGAGGGAGAGGCAAATTTCGCGCCCTCGCGCCCCTAACCGCCGCAGCAGGAGACGCCCTGGGCGTCGGGAGTCACGAGAGGATTTCCGGCCACCGTAGGCGCGGGCTTGCGGACGGTGAGCAATGGGTAGCTCGCCGTCCGATAAGGACCAAGCCCAGGTCGACGGCGCGTTGTGTTCCACGCGCGCCTCAAAGAGATGTCAGCAGAATTGACGGGGTCCGCTAGGGCCAATGCCTGCCGGGGGTTCGAAGAGAACCGATAGGGAAATCGTGGCCCCCTGGCAACACGGCAACTGAAGGAACACGGGTGGGTTTTAGTCAGTAGGAGTCTGACACGCCCTCCCGCTCCGCCCAGAGCGGGAGAAGTTATTTGATGATTTCCCACCCAAAAAAAAAAAAAAAAAAAAGGGTTCCCTAATCAATTAATTCATCGAATCTTCTTTAGTCATGGGCTAAACAAAATGAGATGTTCAAACACCCTAATGAAGAGATTAACTGGTCCGCATGTTTGGATAATAACAAGGTGCATGGGATCGGAGTGAGTGAGTCTTACACTGAATAAATTACCATTATTGACACATCACAATATAGTACATCTGCAGCTCCGTCATACAATTTGGACTAGATTTGGAATCCCAGTGTGAGTGAGGACATCATAGAAGAAACAGAGGTTGACTGGGACTGGGAGCAAGGCCTGAATGATTATTTTTTATGATTGCAAATTACTATTAAAATTAGTTAATTTATCTCACAAACAAATGAAGATTATTATAATAATAGGTACTTGTTTTTTTAAGTGTTCATTAATTACGTTACTTTAAAAAAATTAAAAATTTGGTAATTTGACACTTATATTATTTTACAAATTCCTTTCACATTTTTAAGTGTTTAATCCCCTTACAGAATGAAATTCGCTTCTTTTTCTTAGCCTGGATATATATCCGATATATATCGGATTTATATAAAAAATCGGATTTTTTCGAACCCTGGTAAATACCACTTCAGTGACACCAACAGTACTGTCCATACATTACTTTAATCCTTATCCCCCATACCTACTATTCGTTTAAGAGATAAGCCGGTATGTGACCATGTCGGAGCAGGGCGAGGGGGTGAGCCATCTGCTGTGAAGGGGTGAGTTGTCGCAGATTAAGTTAACGGTTGCTAAGTGCTGATTGGATGGTGACTGGACCTGGTGGTTATCAGAATCTAAATAAACATTTTTCTGCAGTCTGTTTAGAGATTTGGCATAAATACGTATTTTATTGATGTTTTCGTCATCATCATCATCATCATAATTTCATCTTGAATCGCTTGTGTTGCTTGTTGCATCACGTTTGTGTATGTCAGCGATGAAAGGTGATAGATAACATTATAATGATGATCACGCTTGGTACGTGATCAATAGTAATCATAGAAGTTTGTAATTAGCAGACAGAAGGATACTTCCCTTCCCATGGTTCCAAGGATCTACGGGTAGTCAAATTTGGATTTTTATTTTTCCAGTTACCATACCGAACTAGGTACCTACCTACATGTTATTAAACTTAGTGATGACGCTAAAGGTCAATAGGGCAGCTGATACAACAACAATTGGGAATGTTAGTTATCGTAACCCGCCAGCCCCCAGTACCTAAGTGGGTAGGTACGATAATGTTCATTCACATAATATTCTCAACGGTCGCGCGATTATTGTTACAATCGTTATATTTTCAGCTTTATCTGGGTGGTCTTGTTTTTAAGTACCACGAGGCAATTATTTATTAATTTACTATTACTACTTACGATACCACCACTTATACCACTACCACTTATGATAAGTTATGAATTCGTTCATTTTAACATAATTTGCTCGACACATTCGAAGACAACCTGTCAGGATCTTTTTAGGGTTCCGTAGTAAACAAGGAACCCTTATAGTTTTGTTATGTCCGTCTGTCTGTCTGTCCGCGGTCTAGCTCCGAGACCCTTAGTACTAGAAAGCTGTAATTTGATATAGGTATACATATTAATTGCGCCGACAAAGTGGTAAAAAAATTTATGAAAAACATTTTTTTTTTAGGGTACCTCTCCTACACGTAAAATGGTGATGCTTTTTTTATCCCTTGGTATGGGGTATCATTGGAAAGGTCCTTCAAAAACATTGTAAGTTTGTGAAAACCATTTTTGGATTCAAGGATCCGTTTGCGAAATATTAAGCTTTAAAGTGCAAATTTTTGTTAGAGTCAAGTGTCCCCCCCCCCTGCCAACTAAATGGTTGGTTTTGGATGTGTGAAAAAATCACAGCAGTAGTTTATATAACGAAATTAAAAGGAAAACTATCACAGCTAAGTAGGCTCCACAAGTTAACGAGTAATAACCGACCAACTTAACTTTGCAGTTGCAAAAACATGTTTTCCCATACATTCCGTATGGGAGAACATGTTTTTCAACTACAAAATTAAGTTTGTATTTGGGATAAATTCATCCCAACTACGGAACCCTTCATTGTGCGTGGTCCGACACGCACTTGGCCGGTTTTTTCTTCGTTAACATTGTAAATCCAAAATTAGGAGCCGGGGCAGTAAGGTACCTTAAACGTTGTAGCTACAGGAAAATGGTCTAAGGAGACTGTCCTTAAATTTTTGAGATCTACATTCACAGATTTCAGGAAAAGTTTTTTTGCTGAAAATTTCCCATCATTTGCTGTCTTATCCTTATAAGAAACAAAATTTTGTGAATGCCCATTTGGCGAATGTACAATTTTTTCAAAATTTGTGATTAAAGATCTGAATTTCTCAAAAAGTGAAGGCCAATCTCCTTAGACCGTTTTCCTGTAGCTACAACGGTTAAAGTACCTTACCCTTCCTGCTCCGTCTTAAACCACCTTGTAAAGAAGATTCAATCGAAATCGTTATCAATTCATAAGATTGCTGAAATGGAACTTAAGTTCTGTTCAGAGCTTGCTTCAGCTAGAGAACAGCTTACTCTATCGTACACAAGTGACTTGAAATCTCATAAACGGAAAATAGACTGTCAGAAGCGAAAATTCCTCCCATTTTATTCAGGTAACAAGTAATTCCGGAACCAATAAAGAAATTAGTAAACCATCGCACTCTCGCTCCAATAATTATTGAATTTTATAAGTGAACCATAAAATAAGTTATTACACAGAAGTTGGATCGTTTCAACTTTTCTAATTAACTCGATTACTTTAGTTACAAGTTGCTCACATTCGGCCATTACGTATTGGAGCTTGTGCCTTCCAGGAATATCTGATTATCCATACTTAAGTAATTTATTATTTCTTGTGTAGTGTACTTCGATCAACAATACGTAGTGCAGAGGATGTGGTAATCTGTTGACATTATTTTTAGTTTATCTTTTATTCAAACATTATTAGCTATCATAAAATCGAAACTGAATAATTGAGGAAAACAATCAAATCAATTAATTATGTTTTGTTTTCCCGGCAGACCAGATAATAAATAAATCAATAGGCATGATAGTAATGCCTATAACATAAAAGTGCCTTTAATGGCTGTGGAAATCTGATATTTTCTCAGGAAAAGATGTTATGAAAAACTCAGCAAAGAATCTTGGTGATAATTCTGAAATAAATGATTTAAAAAAAGGTTTTAAACAGTCATTGTACATCTATTTAGTCTACTATGTTAATAATATATAGCTAGCAGCGACTGAAACTCGATTAAGTAAAATTTCTTCCACTCGAAAAACACCACAAATCATGGTCATTGAAGAAAATTACCCACAATTAAGTAATACTAAGATTGCAGTCTACTGTTTTAAAAGACAGAAAAATCCATTTAATTCACCTCATGTTTTACTACACTCATAGGTCAATCAGAGGAATCCTTAGGAAGAGTATCACATAGCGTCAATTCTTTTGTGAATTATAAAATCATTACCTAGACGGACAAATTGACATCAATCTGACACTACTGTAGCGTTCACAATGGTTATCCTTAAACAGGCGCGTGTTTTGAACTCATTTACATACATTACTAGTGATTATTAAAAGCCTATATCCTGCTTAGATCATGAGATCTTTGTTCAGATTGAGTGGGATAGGCCTTAGCATTTGCTGATCCATTCAAAGTCTTTAAGACTTTAATGACAGTTGGCTTAAGGACAGAAGTCTTCTGAAAAAACGACAGCCGATCTACTCCGTTTGTTTACCTTCACAACATTTTGTAACAACTCATCTATATTATCTGTATATCATTCTATGCAAATTAACTTTTTCTGTTTCTATTTCAGCATATAACGAGTCATATTTGATAACCTCTAAGATCATAATCGATTACCTTCTGTAATTTACGAAGAAGTACTATTTATTATCTCTTAACACCATCGTCAATGTCCTCAGATCTAGTAATATGTTGTTCAATGCTCGTGCGGAGCAGGCTCTAAGAACACGCACATATTATTATAACACAAATTTCACTGTAATTGAACAACCGCTGACGGAAATGACTCTAATATGTAAGTAACGGGACTCCATGATGTATTCTTTAATTAAAATCTCTCAGTTCATATAAAAAACAACATTCGAGAACACCGAGAACAAGCCGGATCTACCATCCGCTAACGTTACGAGTTGTTGATAAAAAAAACAATTACGGTTCGTTGAGATAACAAGATTATAAAATAAACTCTTCAAATTCAAGTTTATTTGAATTCTAAATTACTAAGTCATACTTTTAAGATTAACGATCTTCATTAGCATACTCTTCAGCTAAAGTCTAGTGTTTTGAAAGTTCACAAATACTCAATTACTTATAAGAACAACAATATTAACATTGAAGATATTTAAGACATTGGGAAAGAAGAATAATACCTAGAAAGAAGTTGCATAGTAACAAGCCTATAAAACTCACAAAGAAAAGTACAAAAAACACTTCATTAACAACGAACATTTTTGAAGATACGTTACTCATAAACATAATAGTCATAATAATACCATGATGATAATAACATTTTTTACCAACAAAATTATTTCATCGGATCAGAAAGGTCAGGCGGCTGATAAAAACAAGTTGAGTAGACAAAAACCATAACGAACTATACTCTATCAAAGAACCCTGTACCTACTACTTACAATCGAACAAAAAACACCTAATCAAGAACAAGAAGTACATAAAATAACAGCTAATGACAAAGCACGATACATGTGTTCCAAACAAGATGCTTGCCATATCAATTTAGTAACTACATGGTTGTCCTCAGTTCACCAACATCGACATGGAGATCTTTTCCAAAAACCACAAAGAACTTAACGAGCCCACTTGTTTTTCTAAATAGGAAAAGCAAATTGGACATACTCACATAGCAACGAGATCTAAAATAAGTCCACATGCTCCCCGCTGTTACACACGGAGCAGATTTCCGGACGAAACCGGCACAGTGTTCGTTTACTGTGAAGTTAGTGATACACTGTGTTTGATTGTGTATGTAGTTGGAAAGCGCGTCGTCGTCAATTGAAACTCCGGCCTTAATTGTGTTGTTTACCACAGCCAACTGACAGCAGTCTGGATTTACTCCATACCCCTGTACCGAGTGCGAGATCCTGTACTTCAGTAGCGATAACCTCGAATTTGTCTACATTCATCGCGGATTATGTATAAGGAGCTTCGAAGCTGGTAGGTCAAACTTTGCGATGAATGCTTAATATAGAAAGGGTTAGGGGAGTAAAGTGTATAGCGGCTGTGGTGTAATGAAACGGTAAGACCGTCTGTTAACATTAAATTTTACAATGTTTATTCGTCTATTTTCGGCACAAAATCTCTCCGAATGGGGTCTTATTTCTAATTCTGTATTAAATTAATGTAAATTCGACTGAGACTTATGTTCTTAGTAAAGAAAATGTTTAGAAAATGCAACCGGTTTTGGGAATTGGTTGTTTTTCAATGGTTTCTATTAACAAGTGGTGTTGTTTGAAGGTTTTTTTTATCGAATCAATATTATATTCACGTGTATAATTAAAAACTGTAACTCATTTCAGATAAAAAGATAATCTATCTGAGACAGAGAAAGAAAGAAAGAAAAATTTTGAGACTTTGGGATAAAGCCAAAAGCTGCACTCGTAACATTTTAAGTATTGCTTATAATCAATAGATTTTCTCATTAACTTGCTCACATTCATCATTATCGTACACCAGTGGCTGTCAGCTGCTGCACACAGCCTGGACACAGGCCTCTCCAATCGTCAGGCTCGACTACTTCAGTTATCAAGTGACTTAGTTACTCGAAAACTAGACTAATAATTTCTAAATTCATGAAACAAAAATTAAAATACCTACAAAGGAAAAACAAAATGTTATTAACAAAAATCATTAACATTTTCGTAATGGGTGCCAATATCACGGACTCATTAAGGACAGGACAATTAGAGGCAGATGAGAGACACATTAAAATCTAATAAGATTTGTATTACGTTGATACGAAATTTTCCACAGCCTCCCAGGGCTGTGGAAAATTTCGTGTAGGATACGGGGATTTTCCGCGATGGTGTACAATACTAGAGAATAATATAGTACGGGTAGTAATTCTCACAGGGATCTAAGTACTCTAAGGTGGAATCTTAGGTTTATTACTTAGAATGACTGGATAATTATGCCTATGGCCTACCCATAAAAAAAAATTATTTTATTTGTCCAGAAAAAATCGACTTCTCTTTGTTGCCAGGGGTAGAAAGTGACTTATCTGACTATCACAACAATAAGGGGGTAGGTAGCGTCCTTTTTTCTAGCAAACGTAGAGTAAAATTGGCAGTTTTACCATTTTCATAGATGACCATGTGTAGCTTATCATAGCTAAGGACTGATTATTATTTTAATAGTCAAAGTTGACGTTACCATTGATCTTCCATTTTATTTGTTGTATTAATTATTTATAACTCTTTTTCAGGAATTGTTGAATACAAGCCTATTTAGTTAATTGCACGTTCGTCGTTATTAAAATACAAATAAAGATATTTTCTTTTCTGTATTTTTACAATTACTTTTCAGCAACAACTTTCCTCTGAAACACTTACAAAACTAAATTAAATTAGCGATTGCAATAACAGTATTAAAGACATATTTACTCTGTTAACTATAGGCCGGTCTTTGTCGCGACACGAACGAACAAACAAATAAATTAACTGAGCGTAATAAAATCGTTCATATACACCAACTTACACGCACAACCCAACAGAGTCAAATCCAACTTTATAGTAAACTACATAAGGCATGTTTTCGTGTTTTTAGACTGCATAACTAACGTTGTAAGTACCGTAAATGGCCCTTCATGTTCGGCGTTATTTTTAGGAGTTTGTGTGTGAGTGTGTGTGTGTGTTGGGGTGTGTGTGTGTATGACCATCAAATTGAATTAGTGGGTCTATGTACCGTGTAGGATTACCCGTGTAGTGGTGCTGGTAACTCTATACTATGAGTGGGATGTTGTGAACGTTTCGACTGGCCCTCCGGCTAATTGATATGGAAATTAAAGTGTTGATGTTAGAATAACAGGAAGCGAAGCGTGGAATAAAGAGTTGAATGATTTTGTAGAAGCGAGGGTACCTTCTACATGCGTATGCCCTCATGATACATGTTCAATTCGAACACAGTGTTCAGTGAACATCAAAGCCTACGTCAGAAAGAACAGACTTACAGAAATGTACAGATGAAAGACTTTTGAGGCAGCTTGAAAAGTTATTCATCATTGATCATTTTCCTATAGGTAGGAAAATTGGACAGATTTTCAGTCAGGAAATGATCAGTAATTTTTTTTTAAATGATAATTATGTGTTACCTCGGTCCACACCTCAGCCTTCCTCAGTCACCTGCTGAGGTTATGCCTAAATTGATTTTAAAATGTATGTGCGAGTATGTACAACAGATTCTTCCTTCCATTTGAAAGTAACAATCATGGCATTTACAAGCCATTCCACCTAGCAACTCTTGTCACAGACGACACCCACGGGACTCGAAGCTGCTAATGATAACGTTCCGAAAGTGCACTACGGCATAGTGCTGTTTTAATTTGAGAAAATGTGCGGAGTCACGTTATGTAGGCGCGGGTTATAATTACCGAGGTATTTACATAACAAAGAGGTGGCCGCTCTGTGTTGTTCCTTATGTTTCGAGATGTATAATCTATCTATGAATCGTTTACAGTTAACTCTTCTGAACATGCATCTAGATTCTGTATACATCCGTCTCTAGATGCATCTTCATCATAACTATTGTTTTCAGGTAAAATATCGTTTCCTGAAAGTTTGTGAGGTATCATCATTCTTCTAAATAACCAGTTATTTAATTTACCTAAGATATTTAGTAAACTAAAATAATCTTACACCCGAAAATGTGCCAGAACACTTTCTTCCTTCACACCCATTTACAACCTACATGACCGAGTAAAAGTAATAAGCATACAACAGTAAAACATCTGGAAAGCTGCCCAACCCGTGGCGCAGGACGTTCCGCCACACGTCCTGGCTGCCCACTTCACAATAGAAAGCACGTGCACCACCCAATCTAGTCGTGCACTGGCGGACACTAAAAATAACGCACACAATTAGCCAATCTACGCTTATCTGCTCAATTGAGGCAATTCATCTACATTACACTGCCCGACTAGCTTTAAACTCGTGGGTAAGAATTGTGTCGTAGTAAAAGCGAAGCGAGAAGTTTTTTGAATTTTGGCTTGTCTGTAGCAGTTAGACATGTTTATACGAGCGATGTCTTGAACATTATTTAACTTGTTTACAATTTATAAAACACAATGATTCCGTGGCAAATCTTCAGTAGTTGTAAGATGGAAGGTGCTTCTGCGAGTGACAGTAGTTTGTCAGATATAATTAGCAAAGTTCAGCGACATTCTTACGACAGGAATACTGCCTTGTTATCAAGGCGTTATCTCAATCGGAGTAAGTTTTGAGAAAATTAACTTTTTGTAAATTGTAATTTAAGGAAAAATTTAGAGATAAAAAAACTTCCTAGCGGTTTTTTATTGTTTTAAGTTAGATAACGCTATTTGGCTTATACCATTATTAGATGCAAAATTGTTAAAACTATTGAATGGTATAAAAAACTAAACGGGCGTATCTCAGAGATAGGGGCCTTTCGGCTTAGCAGGGCAGAATAGCCGTAATGGAATTGTGCACATGTGAGCTCCACTATCCCTAGCTTGGCTTTCAGTGTAGTTCATGCTTTACTTGGTGTTATTAAAGCACTAAGTACCATTAAATGTATTCACTCTGAAGGTCTGCCGGTGTTACCGTAGTGATAATAATACACTTTAGCTTTTTATTATCATCATTCATTTTTATAAGCATTCATAAATCCGTTGCTATTTGAAGTTTCGTGCTCATTTGGGTTAGTACCTGGTTGATAACAGGGTAATTTAGGAATTTTCTGTTAAATTAAAATTCTTAATTGTGGAATTATATGTGCCAATAGCCACTGATCAGAATTACTATGACAGTCAGAATATTAGATACAGTAATCAATCTGACCTTAGAATTGCCCAGTGGCAGTCGCAGCACGTGCTATAATATTATTCAATCGGTATCGGTTGAAACTCAGATGGTTCGATGGCGTAGACCAAGATTTAAGAACTGTTGAAGAAAAAAAAGCTGGAAATAGGTCACGATAAAGGAAGGTTATTGATTCAGACGTGACCTTGCGGAAATCCATTATAAAATACAATAGACGTGGATATATTTAGTAACCTGTTCCACTTAACTATTCCTAAAGAGCCATAAAAAACCCTGTAAGAAATTGACACGTGTTCATGTTCACCTCTCAACGAGGCATCCTCAGGATGACGATTGACTTTAAATATATCAATGTCTATTGTAATTTTCATGTTAAAGATATATACTTAACCAGGCTAAGGTCCACCCGTGACTGTAAAGACTCAGATGATAATAATGATATTCAATTGAGATGAAAAATCCAGGCGACCACAACGCCTTCAATTACCACATACATTGAATAAAACATACAAAAACATCTCAAACTCAAAAGCATTTATTTCAAATAAATCAACTACAGGCACTTTTGAATTGTCAAGGGGTCTTTTAGTGAGAAAGATGGAGCTAGTTGCCCATTCAAAAGCATAGTAGGTTCCTATGGATAAGAATGGGCAAGAAACTCCACGGACACTCTTTTAAATCAAAACATTGGTTCATTCATGACGAATTTATACATGTGAGAACAATGTAGATCTGAAACATACGTTCAACATCCACCGGCCATCTCTTTCGCAATCCCGTCATATTTTCACCTGCGATGCTTCACACATCGAAACCATTTAATCGATGAGGTGATCGCACGACGGGGTACAGGGGAGGGCAGGGGTGGGGGACGGAGGAGGTGCGCAAACGCATGCACAAATAGATCTTGGCAGGGGCATGCATCGCTGCACAGTGTGGAGTTCGAGGATGCAGAAGGCTTATTTGTATTAAGTCGCAACATAATGGAAGTTTTACTTCTGGTCAGCTGGACAACACGGTTCATGTCCCGCACTGATCATACACCCAGCTGTGGCTAGTTTGGCACCATGCCCTTCTTCTTCTTTTTGTGTGGTTAGAGACTAACCTGGTGTCAGAGTTTTAAAAGCACCCATGGGCCTCTAACTTGGCTTCACATGTCGTCGAGAAATATCTCTCAGGCAGGCCGGTTTCCTCACGATGTTTTACTTCACCGTTTTTGAAGCAAGTGATAATTATACAATACGCACATGAATCCGAAAAGTCAGAGGTGCGTGCCTTGGGTTCGAACAGTCCCACCGACGCCACCACTAGGCTATCACTGCTCCCTTAGTTTTGGACAATAGAAAGTTTTCCTTTGACAATGATCGACTCTGCTAATTCTGCAACATTATTTTCAGGTTTACAATATCTTCCAGTGCCGAAGAGTGTATGGATAAAACCCGATTCCTAACGGCTTCCATTTCTGGAATAGCATGTTAACTTTCATTCTTCGACCCTTCAGCTTTATTTTCGTTTCGTACAACCTTGTCGTGCGTTAGTTTATTTTGGCTCTTGTGTTAAGTAAATATTCTGTAATTATCTGCTTGCGACTTACACGCATATTCACGGCACTCGTGCGCGTGTGGATTTAACAACATCTTGAAGGAACTCCTTTAGTTCAGAGTACTAAGTAGGTTCCTTATCACCTCTACAGTTAAACGATTAATTGTACTTATAGCAATATTTAAATTTGATATACAAAGCCCGTAAAGAACATGCTTTTGAAGAGAGTTCTGATCGAAAGTGATGTTCTATTTCAGACTATTTCATTAAAAATAGAAAGAAAATACAGTTAAGACTAAAAATAGACAGGATCCTCGAAACATGCTTGTTTTATCACCAGAGTACTGAACTCTGGTGATAAAACATTACGAGTACTGGATCCAATTCTGTGCAGTACCTACCACAAAATTAATCTAATGGACTCTGCAGTCTAATGTCCATTTACTTAATACACCTTTTAGTAATTAGTCACCAAAAGTAACAATTTTTTTAATCATTCCACTTTCCCCCACCAAGCCGTCCCACTGCACAGTGCCCACTGGTGGGGCAAAGTGATGTCAAATTAAAATGTTTTGTTTAATGTTGTCAGCTGACTACAGAAATTAAGTTAGTCTGTGTAAAGATGAATATTCGATTGAATGAAAAAAAACTCGCGTAACACTGCTTAAGTCATACATTATTGCCCATTATAATTGCACGACAGTTCAGTTTGCAGAATAAGTGGTCTAAGATCAACTTGAAAAAAAAATCTACTGTTTTAGGACTAGCGACCGACCCCGGCTTCGCACGGGTGCAATTTATATGTGAAGACGGTATTCTGTTCACAACACGTTGTGTAAAAGTTCTGAGCAGTAAAAAAAAAACCTAAAAAGTCTGGGCTTGCATAAATTCAAGATAGTGGTTCATTCGTTTTATTAAGTACTTCTTTTTGTGTATATTTACATAATATGTGTTGGATCATTAAGTTCCCTTCAAAATGGTTGAGCTAAATGGTGCTGATCCATGCGTTATGTTCGTGAACGGGCGCCGTCAGTAGGGACTGGTCATCTCTTAGCTGCCACGGTTTATTTTAATTTAAGTATTTACATTTTTGAATTGTTATTATATTTTTATTACGGACGCTTTTAACGTGCACGTCTTTCTACATTGTTCTCACATGTATAAATAAGTTCATCACGAATGATGCAACCAATATTTTGTAACAATATTTTGATTTAAAAGAGTGTCCGTGGAGTTTCTTGCCCGTTCTTCTCCATAGATACCTACCTACTACGCTTTGGAATGGGCAACTAGCTTCATTTTCTGATTGACCGACCCCTTGACAATTCAAAAGTACCTGTAATTGGTTTATTTGAAATAAATGCTTTGAGTTTGATATATAGTCTATATCCATCTGGAATGTTGTACCATTCAAATGGTGAAAGAATTTTTCAAATAGGTTTCAGAAATTACCCTCCACATATACACAAACTATATACGTATAGATTTTCATAAATTAATTTGCTTACTGTAAAGTAGATGTGCAAAATATAAAATCTAAAAATGTCAAAATAGGTAGTCAAGAAATCAGTAACATTTAAATAAATAAATGTAATCTAATCTTAGTAAACTGAAATAATCCGGCTGAAATCATGCGGTAGGTGGATTTAATAATTTTGTGATTGATTAACTGTAGGTAACTTATGCACTTAGTGTAGATAGGTCAACGATATAAAAAAACATACGACGCAATAGTTTTTCGAAACTATCTCATTGCACAGTAGAGCACTTTTTACATACCTAGGTTACATAAAACTGAATTGAAAAAATATTACATTTGTAAATATTTTGACATCACTCATTGGCAATCACGAAACGACAGTACTGTTAGATTTATTACTTACACTTTTATTGGCATGTACTACATAATCTAATGTGTACGAAATATGTGCCTGAACAAACTGTAACGGATGTAAAATAAAATCTAATATATTTCAGTTCATTCTCAGAGTGCTTGAAATAAAACCATGAATAAGGTCAAGCAATAAATCTGGGAATTGTTCGCATCGTTGACACCACTTTGTTTTCCGAGTTCCACCTGCAGACAGTTAAAAGTATTTTAAAATAAAAGAAGAAAAGGTATCTAAAGCCACAATTTTCTTTCCAAAAAAAATCTGGGTTCTCGTTTAGTGCTTGATTTTTCGACATTATCTTTTCTATTTAGCTTCTACTGTAGTTTATATTTACAAGACAGACAGTGCGCAATAAAAAAAAACCTGAAGTACTAAACACAACGAATCACGGAAACTGACCAAACTTGTGACCCCTACAAAATTCGATCACACTGACAATAATCTGAATTTCCGAAAAAAACTATTAAATAATTAAATGTACATACACTAACACACACACACACACACTAACAAGCCGAGTTCATTCACATAAGACCTTGACATGATTACGCTCAATGAAATTTAGTGAGCGTTGCGCAGACGCACATGAACGTACACTCACACTAGCGCAGGTATATAATGTACGACACGTGGCGAGATGCGCACTATTCGTTATGTAAATCCTTTGACATAATAGCTTATTAATACATCTATTGAGTCTCAGCTCTATGTATTTATTTTCTATGTACCTATGAGTAAGAAAATAAATACATTCTGAAAAATCCGGCAAATTGCGTGTCGGGCCACGCACAATGAAGGGTTCCGTAGTTGGGATGAATTTATCCCAAAAACAAACATAAAATTGTATTTGAAAAACATGTTCTCCCATAAATACGCCACGTCAATTTTTCAACTGCAAATGTAAGTTTGTAATCGCATTTTTTTTTTTTATAAAACTACAAATTAACTGTTTTCGGACTTTTTCCTTTACACATGCTGTGAGGCCTTGCTTCCTGCCAAAAATGATTCTAGGTCAACATTTCATTTCATTTATTATTAGCGAGTATCAAAATATTATGTCGCTTAAATGACCGTACTTTTTATTGCGTTGACTCAGAAGCTTGATTTTTTTTAGAGATCCAAGGGACTACAGACCTACGTATTTGATATAAATTTCAACTTGATACCACCACGCATTCCTAAGAAAAAGGGTCTTGACAGACTGACAGACGGACAACGAAGTGATTGATCCTTTAAGGGTTCTGGTTTTTCCTTTTGAGGTACGGAACCCTAAAAAAGTACGAAATTAGTACATTATCAAGGTCAGTAACTCAGTAGGTACTCATCAATTGGATGAAATGGTTTCCATGATAACCTAAAAGTATTATTTATTTATACCTATATAAATTAAATTCACTTTTCATTCATGCGATTTTTAGATATATATTTTTAGATAATGTTTTCTGGAAAGTTTATGTGTTAAAATGTATGTAATATACATTTTAAACTTACTCTTAAGGAATCTCAATGTTTTGTCAAATCGTAGAAACCGTGCGAATCAGGGGCGTGTCGCTACTCGTAATATGAAATATTGTAAACCACTGCCTGAATGTAACGTGACTTTATAGTGCATTTTCTTTTTCAACCAACGATTGTTCTAATCACTTTTACAAACCACATTTTAAAAGCCATGACTACTTATAATGATTTTATTACATATGTAAATCTAAAAACAAAACACAATAAAGGATTTATGTACATTCACAATAACAATGTAAGTCATTGACTGCTGGAACGTGTGCATCGTTTATTCTCGATAATTGCTGAAGCTATTTTCGTGCAGTTTTCTTGTTAGCATGCTTGCGTCGATGGTGACATGAATAAATATCATGCCTGTGTAAGATGGTCGGGTTTTTCCTTGAGGTACCCGATCCTTGAGGGACCCGTCTTTTAGAGCCCCGATCCTTGAGAACCCCGACAAATTTGATAAAATGCCAATGTCGTTCAAAGTATAATTGTCAACAAAAGTGTTAAACTAACAAAATTATTAATCAGTTGGAATTAAGTAATAACACAGTTGCTAATAAAGTAGCTTTTATTTCAGCGCTTTTAGGTCCATAATGCAGCTTATAAAACACGCGTACGTTTTATTTTATTTTTAACCGACTTCCAAAAAGGAGGAGGTTATATATTCGTCGCGTATGTTTGTTTTTTTTTTTATGTTTTTCCACCGATTTCTCAGTCAATTGTGGACCGATTTTGAAAATTCTTTTTTTGTTTGAAAGGGTGTACTCTCGAATTGGTCCCATATAAATTTTATTAACTTTGCTTGGATAGTTTTTGAGTTAGCTACAAAATACGTATTTTTTTCCCACTTAGTATGTAGATGATATGTTAAGTTTCTGTCACTGGTAGCAGGTAGTGGTATTCGAATGTGTGTGGGGTAGGTACCACAACTAAAAAGTGAAAAATAAAAACTTTTTACAAAAAAAAACAACCGACCTCCAAAAAAAAACACTACAAAGTGAAAAATAACTTTAATTTCGGAAGTCGGTGGCAAAAACCGAAAATACAAAACCCAAGACACCGACTTCCGAAATTAAAGTTATTTTTCACTTTGTAGTGTTTTTTTTTTGGAGGTCGGTAGTTTTTTTTTGTAAAAAGTTTTATTGTCTAAAGACATAGGCATGTCCGGAATCGGTGGAGGTCTGCCCGGCTTGGGCAGAGCATCGCCGTGTCCTCGTGGAAGCGATCGGTGGCGGTGATCTCTCGCGTCCGGCCCTGATTCGGGCCATACTACGGAGCGAGAGGAAATGGGAGGCCGTCACCTCGTTCTGCGAAGCAGTAATGCTCGCGAAGGAGGAGACGGAGCGCGTGAGGGAAAGGCAAATCTCGCGCCCTCGCGCCCCTAACCGCCGCAGCAGGAGACGCCCTGGGCGTCGGGAGTCACGAGAGGATTTCCGGCCACCGTAGGCGCGGGCTTGCGGACGGTGAGCAATGGGTAGCTCGCCGTCCGATAAGGACCAAGCCCGGGTCGACGGCGCGTTGTGTTCCACGCGCGCCCCAAAGAGATGTCAGCAGAATTGACGGGGTCCGCTAGGGCCAATGCCTGCCGAGGGTTCGAAGAAAACCGATAGGGAAATCGTGGCCCCCTGGCAACACGGCAACTGAAGGAACACGGGTGGGTTTTAGTCAGTAAGAGTCTGACACGCCCTCCCGCTCCGCCCAGAGCGGGAGAAGTTATTTGATGATTTCCCACACAAAAAAAAAAAAAAAAAGGCATGTCCGGAATGCAATAACCACTTTCCAAACAATCTATTTCTTGTCAAATTATGATTCCACTTAAACCCTCCAGGAGGTCCTTCCCCAGACATCTTCGTGTGACTCACTAAACTTTCTTATTATTTGCTTAGTGCTATTAGTAATTATTTCGCATGATTGAAAGAGATAGAAAAGTACATTGTTATTCATGCGTAAAAGAGACAGATTTATTGGTATATTTATTGGTTTAATGGTATATCTATTGTTTCATTATAACTAGTTAGTGGCCAGGTAGATGTTTTTAACAATGGGTCCACTTTTCTGGCTCGTCTTTAGTATTTCTAGGGATTTAAAATATGGAATAACATAAAATTATACCTATCAGTTTAACTCTAGACTAGGTTGCCTTAACCAAACTTACACATTATTTAATTAATGTACTTTGAAGCACTTTTTGTATCGATGGTACACTAGCATAATAATGGCAAAAATAACAAAAAAAAGATAATCAAATTTATCGGGGTTCTCAAGGATCGGGGCCCTAAAGGACGGGTCCCTCAAGGATCGGGTACCTTAAGGATGAACCCAGATGGTCGGTTTGTTGAAATTGTATAGTTACTTATGTGCGCTAAAGGATGTATTAGTGCATTTTGCAAAGAAAAATGATAATGGTCAGGGGCGTATTTACCCTAGGGCCAAAAAGGCTATGGCCCGGGGTGGCAGGCTGCAAGGTGCACCTCGCACTACAATGTCTGAAGCAGAAGTTACAGTGAATGTCATAAAACTCCAAAAATATATCTAATTGATTTGGCGGATGATCTACAAGAAGAATATGTTCTTTTATTTTAAAACATTTTGTGACGTCTCATGAAAATAATATAACTTTAATTAGGCAACCTAACTTATTTATTAAACAAAAGGATTTGACGCATATTTCTGTGCACTGCGGTGACCAATTGCAATGCGGAGCGTTCGTATTCCGTACTTAAAAGAATTTTAAAAAAATTGTAGCAACGCGATATTAAAATTTTCTTTCGTTTTTGCTCTCAAATGTCATGATTTCATGAAAAAGTAATTCAATGGAACAATTCTTACTTGGAGAAATGTATTAATGATTATAAATAATTCTGTAAATACATATTATTTTTGGGAGAGCAGTGGTGGCCCAGTGGTAACGGCCGCGACTTACGAGTTGTAGGTCGTAGGTTCGAACCCAGACAGGCGCTTTACTTTGTGTAAATTATTTCATCACCACTGCTCTCAAAACGGTGAAGGAAAACATCGTGAGGAAACCGGCATGTCCAAGAACCGAAAATTCGAAGACATGTGACATCTACCAACCCGCACTGGGCCCGCGTGATGTATTATGGCCCACTCCCTTTCACAGAGAGGAGGCCTGTGTCCCAGCAGTGGGAACATTCACATATGAAATTTTTTTAAGGACGCGAATCATATTTACAACCTCTGACACTGACCTGCAAATTGCAAAAAACTTAAGTAAAGAGTTTCGCGGGCTACTACTACGGATCCACCGTAAACAGTTTAGGTAGTCTTATTATACATAGAAGCTGACTTGACCAACGACCGTTAATTTTGGCAGTGTCATTGAATAATTTGTTAACCAATCTGTCCACCAGTTTTTTTTAGTTAATATAATATTGGGCTTATTTGTTTGCATGGCGTTTTTAGTTTTCATTCATTCTCATAATTTTCAGCCCACATCAACACACTGCTGGATTTTATTTTATAATTTAAAGTTTTTGCTTTTTTCCGTTAATTAATCGGGCGGAAAACCTTACAGGCCCAGGGCGCTAAATCTTGAAATACGCCACTGGTTATGGTGACGCTCTTTCACGACTCTTCATTGTGGATTCAGTGTGTTTAAAGATAGATGATGGTCTTTGTTGAGTTGATTATTTTGTATGAGACATCAATTAATATTTCAAAACCTGTCGACAGCGAACACCAATTACTGAAATAAGGTCAATCAATCTGCCTAGCCTTTTCCCAACTATCTTGAGGTCGGCTTCAAGTCTAACCGGATGCAGCTGAATACCAATATTTTACATGGAGTGATTGTCTATCTGACCTCCACAACCCAGTAACAGGGTAATACGATACCCCTTGGTAAGACTGGTTGTCAGACTTTCGGGCTTCTGACGCCCGTAATGATAGTCAAAGATCCACGAATGACAGCCGGGAACAACGGCTTAACGTGCTTTCCGAGGCACGGAGAAGTCTCGGTATGTAAAAACGGTCACCCATCCACGGACCAACCCTGGCAAGCGTAGCTTAACATGATGGATTGATCCGTGCGGCTATTATTACTTAGCCACAAGCTCCTCCTTTACAGCAATGGCGCAGGGTGCAAAGTTTTCGTTAGCGGAAGAAGAAGAAAAAAGAAGGATGTAAAAGTTCAAAGAGTTGCCATGTTTAGGAAGAGAAACTAAATGTTAAGTATACAAACCCCTGCCTTGTATGAAATAATCAAGGCTAACAGACCAAGTTTCAAAGCATACCAAAACAAGCAATATAATTATTTGCAACTTATTTTAGATATAGTTAACCTAGACATCACCTTGAAACTACGTACTACATATTTGATAATACGTATAAAACTAAAAATAGAAACAACTTGCTAATAATTATATTCAAGAGATACATTTAGATTTGCGAACAATGTAACCTTACATAAAGGAATACCACCTTGAGCCATCAGGAAAATGTATAGGAAAGGTTACTTGACGTTCGAAGAAAATCGCTCTCTGTTGCGTTTCTTATATTCAATCTATAATAGAAATGTCTTGTATGAGACTGTGGACATAAAGTCATAGAATCGATTGGCAGGTTCTACTTAAGTTTTTTTTTTTTCAATTCTGTTTAGAAAATTCTTTATGATAGTTTGTCGGCTGAAGTAAGGAATAGGCTCGCCCTTCTTTTTAGCATATCAATGGCAGAAAGTTCATATAATATGGCCTAAAATTTCGCTACGCGAACTGCACTCGGGCTCGCCCCATAAATCGTGAGGCTAAAATAAATTGTTCCACCAGTGTCACGTCACGCCTGTCCGCGGGGCCTTAAATACAGTTATTATTTTAAAAAATACACATAATCCATTAAAGTAAGTCGGACAGTAAAGGCATAAATTGGACATATTTAGAGCATGTTTCTTTTTTAAATAAGACGTTAACCGCATTTTTGGATTATTTTCGTCTAATCCTTTGAATTTGTTTAGCATTTATCACACGTACATGTACCTATCACATGTACCAACGACGTACGTGTTCGTGATCTAAAATTAATCGGATGCGTAAAAGACGCAAAATAATGCGCGCGAGTTGACATGATCCGGGATTTACGCATGGTAATTACTTGTAGTACAAGCTTAAATTGTTTGGCATTTATTATCTTGGATAATTAGTATGTTGAATCCTATCATTAATCTACATAATCTGAAGGATGGAAATTACAAATCTAGGCCTAATTTGAAGTCATAAAGCTGAGCCGTAGAAAATACTGCGGAACAATCCTCATCAGTAAGTGTTAACAAGTATCTGCCATTTCTACCTAGTGTAGTGGCTATTGGTTCTTGGATCAAACGAGTCCTGAAGTGAAGACCACGCATTGAAAGATGTAGCAGATTGAAAGTGAAAGTCCCTGTGAGGCCTGTCCTGCTGGGCACGCCACAATTGTGGCGATAATACCCCTCTTTGAGGAGTGACTTGAGAGGCGCCACGGCGCCCTCACCTTCCGCCTGACGCAGATCCTCACCGGACACGGCTGCTTCGGGTGTCACCATTGTGTAGATCGCCCGGAGGACACGGTGGAGCATACGGTGGAGGTCTGCCCGGCTTGGGCGGAGCAGTGCCGTGTCCTCGTGGAGGCGATTGGCGGCAGTGATCTCTCGCGTCCGGCCCTGGTTCAGGCCATGGTACGGAGCAAGAGGAAATGGCAGGCCGTCACCTCCTTCTGCGAAGCGGTAATGCTCGCGAGGAGGAGGCGGAACGCGTGAGGGAGAGGCAAATTTCGCGCCCTCACGCCCCTAACCGCCGCAGGAGGAGACACCCGGGGCGGGAATCGCGAGCCGATTTCCGGCCACCGTAGGCGCGGGCTTGCGGTCGGTGAGCAATGGATAGCTCGCCGTGCGATAAGAACCAAGCCCGGGTCGACGGCGCGTTGTGTTCCACGCGCGCCTCAAAGAGATGTCAGCAGAATTGACGGGGTCCGCTAGGGCCAATGCCTGCCGGACGTTCGAAGAAAACCGATAGGGAAATCGTGGCCCCCGGTAACAGGGCAACCGAAGGAACACGGGTGGGTTTTAGTCAGTAAGAGTCTGACACGCCCTCCCACTCCGCCCAGAGCGGGAGAATTTATTTGATAATTTACAACCCAAAAAAAAAGGCCTGTCGTGCTATGGACTTCAATATGATGAAGTGATCACAAAATAAGTTTAGCCTGTAACTGTGTGTGCATTGTACAAATAAATAAGTTTCCTCATTTTCCTAATACACGTCACGCAGAGAAAGCGTGAACGTTTCAACACGAAAAATAAAAATTGTTTGAGGAAAAGAAATGCAATTTGATTTCCATCAAAATTCTTCAAAGTACGTTAATAGGAACAGACACTTTCAATAATTTCTAGTGCTGCCTACCTCTTAATTAGTAATCGTCGTCTAAGAGTTCCTCGGTGGTTGAGGTTCCCGGGTGAAGCTCGCTTCCACCTTCGGCCTGATCATCACTTACCATCAGGTGAGATGCAGGCCAAGAGGTTCCCCGGTGTCGACAAAAAAAAATATTTTTGGCTTCGGCTCTAGATTGAGTTTGTATTTAGATTGCCTAAGATTTATAGACCAGGCGTAATGTGCTAGGTCTAGATATTTTTTTAGCATATTTACTCTGATTTAGTGTAATGGAAGTCGGACAGTTTAGCGAGTGTTTGAATTTATTTGTGCTGTCGTCGCGCCAATGTCGAGTCATTGACACTTTGTGAATAGAGGCTTAAGACTCAAGGCAAATACTAGTATTAATAATGTATCGTTTGATTTTCTGTAAAATACTTTCAAATTTCACCATGTATTACAAGTTTTAAACTAGAAAAATCTGAAAATAAAAAATACTGCAAGGTAAGCTGGAAAATTGTTAAATGTTCTGAACAAGCGAAGGCTTGGCACTTTGTCATAAAGCTGTACAATTAATCATCTTACTAATATAGCCAGTAACAACTAGCGGTTTGGAATAACGCCAAACATGGTTTCACATACTGTTTCAATACTTGTTGAAATCTGCAAACGATTTGGTTGTCTGAAAACTAAATAAATGTAATGGATGAGGTAATATTAGCAATTAAATCCGTTATTTTGTTAATACACGAATTAGCTTGATTACATTATGTTAGAAGTGGGTCATGTAGCACCAACCAATTAGTTGCAATTTCGTTTAATTTAACCAAATTAACCAAAAATTAAAAGACCGTTAATAATTTTTAACAAATTTAATAAAAAAGCCTTGAAAACTACAATTGTCATTAATTGCTTGTCAGAACATTAATAGCTGTATGTTAGATTGTTTGAACTCTTTGCATCCCTGCATTCTTAAGCATGCTTCCTAATACTCTCTATTTCGGAAAAATTCCCTATAAATCTGACCGGCTTGTAACAGAGCTTAGACACTGACATTGACGATAGCCAGTGTGTTATGATATCTTTTCTAACACACTTTTCACATTAGTGTAAGACATAGCAACAAGATTGACAAACTTATCTAACCCGTCTGGACAAATATAGGCCAACCCTTCTGATAACAGGCTGTTCCACTATCTTGCACGTGTAGGTTTTAAATCTACACAAAATATTGACATTCAAGACATGTGTTTATTGAGTACATAACTCTCGTCCTTGTGTCTGCTATCCATGTGCGACTATCAGGCCTTCGCAAAGTACATACTTAAGTACCTATTGACATAGTGAGTAGGTAAAAAATACCTACGAAAATGTTAAAAAATGTCGTAGTGTCGATTATTATGTACACAAATAAAATACGAGCTTAATATTTTTTAAGTAGAAAATATATTTTGTTATTGACATTTTGGATGGCATGTTATAATCGCAGACAGCTGAATTATTGTTGTGTTTGTGTTGTTTTTTTGATAGTTGAGTAATAAATCGGTCGCAAAACATGTTTTATGTTAAACTTTTGGCGATGTTGCTATGCACTGTTGCTGGGTGTTGCCGAATCGAATAAATAACGTGTGTACTTTACCTGTGAACTAACTAGTAGATATTTTGAGGAAAATAGGTTTCGTAAATCGTAGAACAATATTAAGTATTATTATTTAACGCCATATTCAAATATATATTTTTAACTGTTAATTAGGTGAAGTGAAATTTTCACCTGAAAGTATTGACAGCTCACTTCACCTAAGTTTTCACGGTAGAATTATAACAGAATCTCGACTCTGTTTTTCTTCTTTTGGGTCGGTACTAATAACCTAACACTTTAACAGAAGAACCTCTACAAAGATGAGCCGTTCAGCAAGAATCGTAGCTGGGCTGACTGTCCAGGGTAGATCATCATTAATGGAGACTTTCTTACTACATTTAAGAAGTGGTCGTTAATAGTCAATTAGCTGTCACAGATAGCTAACGATGGTCCTATATTGTTAATGGAGGTAGGCAAAATGATAAGACTATAATTATATGTGTACGTACTTTAGGTATAGGTAGGTTCTCGTGTCAATCATTACCCTCGTTTTGGCAGTAGTACTGATTGCGGGTGCTCAACCGCTTTGGTCATTATTACTGATAACAGACTGGTGATAACGATTGACAAGAGACACGTGACCCTTCTAAGAATAGGTGGGCCTGGAGACATTATTATCTTTGACCGCTTGCGTCGAAGAGAACATAAGTATTAAGTGCCTGTTTGTCGGTACCTAATAGTCCCACTACTATAGAAAAGCATCTTGTCAACGATTACTGACTATCAAGTTCCGGTCTTGCCTCTAGAGGTGTTTTCCTTCACCTTGAACTAGACACTAAAGAGTAATCATTAAGATGCAGATATTTGCCAGTGGCCTTGAGTGGTTAGCTTGCGTGTTCTGTGCTGAGCTCACGAAACGCGTTGTACGTCCAGCTAGTAATAAGACTCGCCCATCAAGGAGCGCTGTCCCAAATTGGACGCATTATTAATTTATTATACGTAAAACAAAAGGTGTTCTAATAAAACGCGTATACTAAAAGATACATAATTAAATTATCTTTAAAATGGTGAAGGATTCAGGAAAATACACTTTGTAGTTTTTGGGTGATTCTCAGTTTTTTTCCGCGTTAGACATAAGTTTACAAATTAATTACACTTTGTAATACATATAAACGTAATCTAAAATATTCACAGATTAGATTTAAATTAAGAAAATGCTCTAACTTAATATACACCGTTACATTTTAGTCGTCTTAGAAAGGGCCACTCAATGTACCCGACATAAAATACTTCTAGGAGCAATTAAAAAATTGTTACAATATACATATCATTATATTTTTAATGAATGTTTAGTAATTATTGGATACATGAAGTGGGCTGCTTTTATAAGACGACTAAAATGTCACGGTGATCTTTTCCAAATCATGAATATTACTCGTTTCGACGTGATCTTCAGTATAAAATCATTAAAAGTCGGCTATCGTCGCCTTAAGTACGTGCACTTCTTTAGAGCTTCGCCGCATTTGGCTAAAAAATAATGTTAAGTTTAAATCTCCATGGTGTTGCCACCAGCAATTAGAAGGATGCATGAA
Source organism: Agrochola lychnidis (assembly GCA_963680765.1). Classification (NCBI taxonomy): domain Eukaryota; kingdom Metazoa; phylum Arthropoda; class Insecta; order Lepidoptera; family Noctuidae; genus Agrochola; species Agrochola lychnidis. The sequence goes on from OY796867.1 coordinate 1,243,643, forward strand.
AGCGCATCTTTAAATTATACTTAAAATATGTTTAGAAACTGACTGCCTCGTTGGTCTAGCGGTCGCAAGCGCTACTGCTAATTATGAGGTCCTGGTTTCGATTGCCAGAAAAATTCTAGATGAAAAAACCCAAAACGCTTTACCGTTTTGGGTTTTTTCATCTAGAATTTTTCAGAAGCCCAGAGTTTGCATTTATGCCCTACTGATGGTAATAGGCTCGCCCCCTATGGTGGAATGTGGGTGTACTATAAATACCTACACCTCTGCCCAACCCTTCCGAGATTACAGGCGTGATGTTGCGTGTGATGTTTAGAAACACAATTCCTGAAACTCAAACAGTACCACAATCTCTTCCTCACAGTTACTCCAGGGTACTAATAACTTTAAAGTCGTGCCCCACCTGCATCAACTGGACCCGTATAAGGTGGGTAGTGCCACAGCCGCCATGTTCGAGGAAGTGTGACCTCTGACACACATCGGAGCACGTTCACATTTCAGCTGATACCTTATCGGGCCGCCGACCATTCGTTAATATTACCGGATATTACGAGCCAAGCAGATAATTGGAAGGTTCCGTACAATAAAATTTAAGTATCAAGAATTTTGTAAGATTCATTAAACTGTTATTTGCTCAAAAACGCAAGGTGCTTTAACGATCGTTTTTTTTTTCGGTGCCTTAGTGGAATAACTAAGGTGCCGTTCGGTCAAGTGCTGTTGAAATTGGTGCTCTGAGTGGAATACCTCGTAAAGTATGACCTTACGCAAGTAAGTTTGTCCAACATACCTTGGACAATCAACCACAGTAGCAAACTTGCTGATTAGTGAATGTATTCGCCACGATATGAATTGTTCTCATTTAGCTCGTGCCGACCGCTGATACAGAAGAGATATCAAGTATCATAACATTTAGTTTTGCATGATTATTAAATCAAGAAGTATATGTGCGTCTAGGTCAAAAACAGCCTTGTCTAGCATCAAAATTTCACATCTTAGATAAAACTAAGACATTTTCGAGCAAAAAACAGCAATAATTCTAGTTTATCTAGCAAAAGAGGCTTCACAAACACAATTAAGCAATAAAAAAAACAGAATTAGGTGCCCAAATATGGAACCCAGGCGCAAACAGACTCGAGATAACATATCTCAAGGATGAATTAAAAAAATATCGCGTTACGTAAGCCCACCCAATGTAGCGTAAACATGTTTTTTTGATGCACATTTATTCGATAACACCGAAATACCACTTTGATAACGACTCTATCACAATAGAAATACAGTTGAATTTAGTTTGATTTGTATGAAAGTATTTGTCAAGGCCCCAAGGTCAGTATTAAAATTTTCTCACCTATGACACAATGCGGAGGAAAACAAAAGTTTCACGGTTATCGAGCGATAAGAAAATTCGTCGCACTTGTAGAAAATTCTCGAAACAATGCAGCCACTGATGCACTCAATGTCAGTAGTATAATTTTTTTATTCAGTATATAAAGTTAGACTAAGCTAGTTCCCGAAAGTAAGCAAAGTAATCTGTTGCCAAAATGCAACGGAGTATTTCCTTTGGGCAACCAATCACAACTGCAAGCATCAATATCTGTACATATAATTAAATCAAAGATTTTTTCGTTTTTTCTATTTGTCTGGATGTATCTTTACAACCTGGATTAACACATAAGGTATTTTTAATCCCGGTAGTATGTTCCCGTGGTATATTTTCCTACCATCCACGTAGGCGAAGTCACTGGTAAAAGCTAGTAATAATATATTTGACTACACAGTTACTGATCTTGAGGCAAATCCGTTTCACCCACGGAATTATTAAAATAGAGAGTAATTATTATTAAAATACATTAACTTATATAAATAATATAAACACAAACAAGCGCTCTTCCTCCACTCTCCTACTATGCTGTGCCCGACAGGGTCCATAAATTGTTTCATAAATTTTAAGCCTACCAACTGTTTTATCAACATTATGGAATGCAATAAAGAATTAAGAATTGAGACGGCAACTAAAACAAAAAGAAATCGCTGCTTTCAGAAGCGATTCTTTTCATTTTAATCTTTAAACGTATTTAAAATTTGGCTATGATGGAGCGACATAGTCAGTATTGTGACAAAACTCCTTAATAAAGAAAGCGTAACCACACTCGCGTGAAAAGACGCGGTAGCTACATGAGCAAAGCTAAACGAACTCAGCTTCGTTTCTAGTGTGGCCTACGCTTTACGTGGTGAGTTCTTCTTTCCGCGAATGAAACGGAGTGAAACTTTTGCACATAATATTTTATATTGTATTCCATAGTTTTAACATTCAAGACTTAGTGTCGAGAATTCCTATTCGTCTAGGTAATAAGTCAGAGTGTTGTGAAAAACAACTTTGATTGATAGTCAATCGTTTACGTGATCGGCAGGAGTGTAAGTAAAGTAGTCACGTACTTTGTGACTCAAATACACACATAAATTACTAGACAGATACAGACATGTCGAATGATAAATAGGTACCTGCTCTAGGAATAGCATTACTTAGTAAAACATAGTCCATACTGATAATATCACCGCGTTTGGCAGGTAGATTGGTCGCAGATATTAGAAATCAAAGTCAAATAATTTATTTAAAATAGGCACGTATAGAATTGATTCTAGTCGCCCCTTCTAGAAGAATGGACAAGTTCCACAACTCCACAGTTAACTCTTAAAATGTTTTACAATATTTTATATACATAATTATACTGGTTGACCCGACAGACGTTGTCTTATCTAATCGTTCGAATCCTGGTTAAGGTCTCTTGAGTTCATACAAAAATCCCTTAGAAATAGAAAAAAGGATGTTCAGTTTTTCCAAAATTTTAACATTTTCTTTCCATAAAAACCTAATTACCTGGTTATTTCGGAAATAATCCAAAAAAATGACAAATTATTCCAGCCGTTCTCAAGTAATGCACTTACCAACGAACAGCATTTCATTATTTTTGTGTGAAGAAGGTAGGTAGAGGCTATCCATCTTATTGATATAAATCTTTAATCAGTTTTAACGAGAACTACAAGTAAACACGTGCTCATTATTTTCCATGAAACCAAACCGTCGAAAAACAATAATATTGACGCGGAAATTCGATAATCGATACACGTGGCTATCAAATTACAGTTATTTTATAGGTAGGTACTCTCCACCGATCTGGACTAAACCAAGGTTCAATTCGATTCAATTCATTTATTCAATAACAATTTTTACATCGTATCTTAATTTCTATAACTAAATATAACTGGTTAATTATCATGATAATAATATCCACTAGGTACAGTCAGCTTCAAAAAGATTTATACATCGACAAGAATTAATTTGATTGTCTACAATTTGTCTTACTTAATACAGTATCAAATCAATGTATAACTATGCGATTAAGTACCCAAAGAATACTTAATATGTTTTGTGGGTGGGTACACATTGCTATACCTAGTATTGGAACAAACATTATAGACAATTAAATAAATTCTTGATCTTTTTGAGGCCGACTACCTCGATGGTCTAGTGCTCGTAAGTAAGTGCGACTGCTGAGCGTACTGGGTTCGACACTCGGGTTGGGCAGTGTTGTTCGATTTTCCTTTGGTAATGTTTAGTAACTGAATTTGAAGATTAATGACAATCTGCTAGCTCTAGTTACATGACACTTGTGACATAACCGGCAAAATGTGGGTGTATTATGTAGGTCTGCCTACCCTTAAAATGTATAAAGCGGTGTAGTAGAATTAGTAGCCGTTAGCGTTCAAATAACAACGAATAACTCATAAGAAATCGGACTAAATATTTGTGTATAACATATCTACATACTGCCTACCTCTTTACAAAATACTAGCGTTACGTTACATAACTTAATAATTATAATTAATGACACCATGGAAAGATAATTTATAATTATTACATGGAAGATGGAAGTGTTGTTGCCAACCGAACATCGCTCCGCAGGTATGAGTCATAGTATGAATAAATTATGTTTTTACATTATATAATTATGTATATAGAATATCAGGTGGTACATAAGTTAGTCATCATGTAGTAACGATTTGTTTTGTAACAGTTTTTAATTTGTATGATTTTCAACATCCGCTATCTTAAATTTTATTAAGGGCTTATTTTTTTTTTCATTAATGTATGACGATGTAGTATCCAGAGTTCCTTTATTTACAGCGTGAGTTTATGTATGTATCTTCTTTCCATGGGGGTAGGCAGAAACTAGAGAACGCCACCTAAATAAAATAAATAAATAATTTATTTTTGACCAAACAACACTTGTGAACATTTTATAAACCTGCCAAACTGCGTGACAATTTGTCGGCAGGATTAGCGCTCGTCTTAAAGCATTTGGTAATTAATCTAATTAAACATCAGTAGGTACAAATAGTAAAAGGACGGTAAGAGTGTTTTTGTTGAATAGAATACTTGCATTAATTATTGTCATATGTTGCGACTATTTCGTTCAAATGTTCCGCTTTTAATTTACTTCCCAGTGCTCGCCTGATAATTACACGACTATCTGTTCTCAGCCAGGCGATACTATTGAACAGTGAAGGGGTCAAAAGTTTATTCTTTTCTTTAACGTAAATTGCTATTATCATCATTAAAATGAGTTAAATATTTTCTACTTAGGAAATAATTTAATATTCCATGGAAAACTATCAAATTATTCCACGTAAAATCACATACAAATGCTAGTATAAAATAAATATGTTACCGTCTCTATTTGCTCTATTAAAAATAATAGAGTCGTTATCAGCGGCGACGTAGAGTCTGCACTATATTATTATCAGCGTATCGGTACCAGTGACTCAGTGGCACTTAGCAATTTAGCATACAATGGGGTCGCAGGTTCGAGGCCCGGCTGCGGCACAGCTACTGCTTGCGTATGCGCAAGTTTGTAGAACACAACAAGGTTTATTTCAGTTATTTTTTTTTAGTAAACAAGGCTAAAATAGAAGCGATAACCTTTTGTTTGATAGTTTGAGAATTTTTCATAATTATCGAAAAGTCACAAGTTCGACCCCGGATGATATTTTTTTAATGATAATTTAATAGGTATAAGTACCTTATTTTTTAATGATATTTATTGTTACTTGACAACATACCGTATCGCCAATTGTCGTGCTAATAGATGCGCAAACAAAGTCGTGATAACAGTTATCAGAGTTATCAGTCGCCAATGAGACTGGCGGTGGCGATGACTGTCATGCTCCTGACGCATGATCAAGAAAACTGAATGGTAACGGGAATAAATGAATATCTATGAATTTGACTGACGTTACAGGTAGGTAACGAGATAATTATCGAAGGGTTCGAAGAGGTTAGGCATAAAACTATAGGTATAAGTATAAATCCAAGATTAATTAAAAAGAGTATCCATCCATGGAGTTTCTTGCTCATTCAACTCCATAGGATTGTACCTAGCAACTAGCTTCATCTTTCTGACTGAACGACTCCGTGATAATTCAAAAGTGTTTGCCTTTTTTTTATTGAAATAAATGCTTTGAGTTTTAGTTAGAATAGTATTACAGGAGAATCTTGTGGTAGTTGGAATTTTTCCAATATTTTATTAAAATATCATATTTTATCTATACTTTAATAATAATATTAAAAAGGGGTGAAATTTGTTTGTTTGTATGTAGGGGGTAACGAGTTGGAGTTGAAAAATTATTTTTGCATTGGGTAGTCTAATTCTCGAAGAAGGTTTATAGACTCGCGGACGAAGTCGCGGGCAGAAGCTAGTGTATAATATTTTTATAGCTGTCCATATAATAATATGCCATTTATAAGGCTGAGCAACATAAACATTTTTTGATAGTTTTGCGACACACAATTTTTATTTATTTATTTTTGTAGGTATTGGATAGGTAAGTACTTCAACGACTTATTCACTAATAACATATTATATAAAAGAACTTAAGATATATCTATTAGTATGGTGAATTTGTAACTTAAAGAAGTACACAGCTTAGACATAGATAAAAAATACATACCAATTAGGAGAATTCATTTAAAATGAAATAACTTATTTTTTGTCACAATGAAAGTTAAATAAGACCATAGGAAGACAATACAAAGACGATATAAAAGAAAATACAACATCAGATTTACTTAATTTTTCACAAATTACATCATTATTATTTGCATGTCTTCTTTACTCTTGGCAAAAATATTAGCCAGACAACAAGGCAGTACCGGGGCTGACTTACGTGTATGATTCGCCACTCATGGAGACAATGTTAATTTACGAGTTACTACACAGCACAGCATAGCAACAACATAACCTATGCAAATGCAGACATAATAGGCGACGCGTAATGTCTATCAGAGACACCGCGTACGCGACCCGCACGCGTTGCGTCACTGTCGCCAGTACTGTGTGTGTCCACACGTTTCTATTTGTCGTCTGCTTGGGTGGCTTGTTTGATTTGAAGCTGCTCCTACAAAGATATCTTGATAAAGGAATTAAGGTAGGTCTATAGGAAAAACTTGTAAGTATAAGGTAGGAAATGGTTTAACACTTTGCTTATGTGTAGATGATCTTTTCAAGTCAAAGTTAATACCACAATAATTATTCCCTTGAAAAACAACTCTGTATGAGACGAGGCCAGTGGGACAATAATAGGCTGTTTTTTTCTTATAGCAATACTGCTACTTTTCAAATTGGAGTGTGTTTCCGAAAAAAAAAAAACAAAACATCTTCGTAGGTGCCAATGTTTATTTTATTTTATTAATTTTAAGAAAACTTACATTCGAGTAGATAGAAGTAATATGTAGAAGAAGGCCAATTACAAGTAGGTATCCACTCATATAAACTTATGTACTTACAAAATTGACAGAACGGTACAAACAGCGTGAGAGTAAGATAGAAACAACTGAAGAGAATAAACAAAAATAAAATACATTACGTAACAATGTTACTCTTCAAAGAAAAAGTTGCTTAACATTTTTTTAATTTGCGGGCACTATTCGTAAATAAATCAAGCTCAACATCCCCGCACACCTTATTAAACATTCGATATGTATTTTGCCTATAGATAGTTTTCACAATAGGTACATGAAGGAGATGAAGGTCTCCGAAGAAACAGACGGAACACGAAGTCCAATCCTGGCCACCAGCTCAGGGACGTCAGTAGACCCGTTCATTATACTAAATAGGAAAGCAAGATCTGCAATTTTTCTCCTCTCGTGTAAAGGAAGAATATGAAATTTGCTACTGTTATTTGTTTCCTACTGTTATCAGCTTATTAGGCTGAAATAAAGGCTTTGGTTTTCAGCACAAATTGATAAAGATAAAAGCTGATTTCGTAGTATTGTTAGGTGCAAAACACACCAAGGCCAAAGTAATTAATTATCACACGAGTAAGTAATCGTTAATATCTAAAGTAAATAAGAATCTGGTTTTAGGCGGAATTACCAAGTGACTTTTTGCATAACTCGTTGATAGCAAATAATAACATTTGGTCTAGCAGCTGTTCTGAATTAATTTAATCTAACACGAGTCATACTTAGCTTATTTGATCTAGAATTAACAATATAGAAATTGATTCCTTTCCTGTTTAACGAAAGTATTCTGCGGGAGTAAAATCCTAAATTACAGGTTCTGTTGCAAGACTTACATTATTTATATTTTAAATGTGTGTGTTTAAGAAGTTGCATACAACAAAACAAGAACACACTGGTCAAAAAAGGCATCGCACCGCTTTTGGATTGGCTTGTTTAGAATAACGGAAGAGAGAGCTCGAAACAAAACGCATCTACATTTATAAGTTTTGGCTATCTTACTATGCCTGTCAATAAATAAACCTGTAACTATTTTAGCCAACATTTACTCAAGAAAAGTCGCCTTTCTTCAAATCTTTAAACTCTGGACACCACATTTATCCGTCATTTTCACTTACTCCATATTTTCCTAGCAACACAATAGGTAACTCATACATTTTGTCACTTTGACATGCATTACGTAACTAGTTACAAACACACTGCATTCGTAAGTTTGTGTGTGTGTGCATAAGTCAGTGTTTACTTAGAAACGAAGTAGAAGTGTGTGTGTGCATGTCTACAAGTTGGTATTTGCTTGGAAGCGGAATGGAGACATCGCTTTATCTGACGTGACTTACAACTGATAGTGAATGCTGTAACCACGCAGTCAGACCTAGACAAAGACTCAGTCTTAAGTCATCGCTCGGGGGGGTCTGGATTTATGCTTTCGCGGTTGCACAACGACATGCTTTGCTTAGCTTTGCTTGGTAGTATAGATGCAGGCCTACCCTGCCGCCTCCTTCAGAAGTGGCAGGGTTGGCGGGGTCTTGAGGGTGAGCGCTACAGTCGTGTAGATCCTCAAGACAAGTCTGGCGGATGCACCTTCTCGAGGTTGCCACCCCGTTCTTGGTCTAATTCCATAAGAAATAGACGTAACTAAAACCACCAGGCGCCTTTGCATCCCTTCCTCAATTCCCTTAACCTTATTCTTTCCCGTCTCATGCCTTCCTGTCCCAAATCTCACAAACCCTCCCCACTCTATCTCATCTGTATCCCCACTCCTCCCTTTCCGCCTTTCCATCTTCCACTCCTAACCGTGATCCCCCGTGACTGGGTGGTGGCGGGCTCGACTATCACTAAAACCAGCTGATGGCGAGTAGGAGTAAGCAGTCACCTGCGCTAGGACCTGCGCAGTTGAGCGCCGTGAGCGGGGATGAAGGAGTCCTGGGGGGTTGAGCCGAGCGGCTCTGGTTGTAATGTGCCCGTAAGGCAACACGCCCCCTTTGGTCCGGATTTCAAGCGAAACGGTGGCCCTACCCAATAGCCAGGGGTAGGGAAATGGTCATAGTGTCCCGTCAGAGGGCCACAGGCGAGGTGCGTGAGGTCCGCTGAGGTCGTCCTCGGACGGTCGAAGCGGTAGGTAAAGGTCATGCTGACGGTGTAAGTGAGGGTTGATCAGATCGTTGGCCAACGCCAACCCGATCGAGCACCCGATGTCGCACTGTAAACCAGCCTTGCGCACCTATATCTCTCTGGTAGTCCTAACGTTCGAACTTATTCTTTATAGTGAGACGTTCCCAGGTGCGGGCTCCATGGAGGGTGGGAGCCAGAGAGATGAATTTTAACGACAATTAAACATGGATAATCTAAGGCCATATAAAAAAACCAACACCGGAGTGGAGGCGAAAGCCAATGAAACTCTGAAGGGAGGTGCTTGCACTTCTCTTGCCCCTGGTGACCTGGCGGCTAACGCCGCGGGTACCAGCGCGGGCGCCGGTCCGGCTGTGGCGAGAACCACAGCTAAGACCAAAACCAAAAAGTCCCAAAACAAACAAAGGACGTCGGCGCTGATTGGGACCAGTACCGACCCTTCTAAAACTCAGGCGAAGACTACGGCGACGACTAATTCCACTGCCGGTCCGACCCTTTCCACACAGATCCCGGCGCCGGGTAACACCGGTACCGAGGATTCTACCATACACCCATCCATTCCTGTGGCTCCTCTAGCCTCCTTCCATCAGACGGCCGTCACCCATCATACGGAGGCGGCCGGCAGCACCGAGGACGTGTTCTCACGTGCCTGGCAAGTGGTGCAGAAACGCAAGGGCAAGGGTAAAGGCACTCAACAAGCCCGTTGCCCTTGCACCGACCCTTCAGGTCAACCGGCAGCCACGGTACTTAAACGCAAGGGCAAGGGTAAATGCACTCAAAAAGCCCGTTGCCCTTGCGCTGACCCTTCAGGTCCACCAGCTGCTTTAGATAAGGGCAAACAGAGGGACAGAGTGACGAGGAAGGAGCGACGCCAGGAGCGTCGCCAGGCTCGCATTATGGCAGGAAAGGGCTCGGGGAACAAACAGGTCACAAGCGGCCAGCTCAACTTCTCCGCCGGCAAGCGGTCGCAGGTAGAGGCCGGCACTAGCCGACCAGCGCCCAGTCAACCGCCAACCGGTACTCTTGAGAGGCCGGCTACAGAGACCATCACGACACAGCGACCCGATTGGAAGGATCAGGCTGCGGCCAAGCGAGCTCTCAACGAGACTTTGACACCTCGGGGAGAGCATAAGCGGCCGCGTCTTGATCAGTCCAAACGGGTCGCCCAACGAAGCTACGCCCAAGCTGCCAGTGCTACCCTCGACGTCGCGATCACCTGCGACCGCACGGGGTTCCTCAGCAAGGACGTATCGGACCAGGTACTCGCTGCTATCCAGAAGCAGATCATTCTCGAGGCCTGCTCCCCCAAGCAAGACACTCCAGGGCCGACCTTCAATGCAAAGCCGCTGTTTGCCGGGGGTGTTTTAAAACTGTGGTGCGGTAACGACCACACCTTAGCCTGGCTAAGGAAGACAGTCTCCGACCTTTCTCTCCCAGCTAGCATCTTGTTAGCCGTCAAGAGTCAGTCGGAGATTCAGAAACGAGCACGATGTGGTATCGTGATCCCAGACGAGCAGGGGGTCTTTCCAGAGCCGACCAATATTGGGCGCGTTCTGTCTTACCAGAACCCCTGGGTCGACATAAAGAGGTGGTTACTTCTGCATGCCGATCAACAAGCAGCGGCATGGTTCGTGGTGGTCAGTGTTCCTGTGGACCAAATCCCGACCCTGATGGAGGCCGGGCGCCGTCTCTCAATAGGTTTGGGGGCGGTGTACGTAAAGTTTCAGGGTCGGAACGGCAGGTTCACCGATGTTCCCCAAGGATGGGACCCAGCCACGGGATCCATTTGCGAGGCACTGACGCAGCTGCCGCCGACACCAGCAGGGGAGTATACTCCCCCACCAAACAACCCGGAAACGTCTGCGGCCGAGCCTGCTGTAGCAGAGTCGGCCGCCTATGCTGCCGCCACCGTGGGCGCCGTCCCTTCATCGGGCGAGGAGCTGGACGACATGATTTTGTCTCCGGCTTCGGGCCAGGGAGGGGACGGTTTCGACGAGGGCGACTTGTTTGCCGGGCTTAGGCTTGAGGGGGACGAGGGTTCGACCAGCGATGGCGTCCCTTTCGTCGGCCTGTAAAGTTCTGCAGGCAAACCTCCACCACAGTCAGACCGCGACGGCTCAGCTTCGCAAGTGGCTGGAGGTTCAACACACGGCCATTGCCCTGATCCAGGAGCCGTGGATTAGGGCGGGCCGCATACAAGGACTCTCCAATCTTGGCGGTAAGCTCCTGGTCACCACAGACCACGATCATCCCAGATCGTGCATCTATGTCACAGGTAACCTTAAAACACAGCTCTTAACTGAATTCTGTTGCAGAGATGTCTCTGCAGCAAAGCTGATAATACAGCGTGACAACGCCACAGAGATGGTGATCGTTTTTGCCTCGGCCTACATGCCCGAGGCGGAGGCACCGCCTCCCCACGGACTCGCCCGCCTCGTGAGCCATTGCGAGAGATGCGGGTTTGAGGTCGTTGTCGGGGCCGACGCCAATGCTCACCATCAGCTGTGGGGTATGGACACGCAAAACGAGAGGGGTAAGGCCTTGGTTGACTACTTATTCTCGACTAACCTATCCCTACTAAACACTGGCTCCGAACCAACATTCGTAACCAGGCGAAGCCGCACAATCATAGATCTTACTCTGGTAACAGAGGGCGCGGCGGAAATTACCACTGGATGGCAGGTCTCTACGGAGGCCTCCTGCTCCGATCACAGGTGGATCCGCTTCGACATTCAGGTCTGTGTCCCACCGATACTACCACGGCGTTATCCGCGTAAAACGGATCGTGACACCTACACACGCAGTCTTGAATCCAGGCTTGCGACGCTAAGCGATCCGATAACATTTGCGGATACGACACAGATTGAGGTACAAGTAAGCCACCTTACTGAGTCAATCATAGACAGCTACAAAACTGCCTGCCCAGAGACCACGCCGCGCAACATACCGGGTAAACAACCCTGGTGGGGCGCTGATCTGGAGCGCAAACGCAGTAAGGTAAGAACAGCTCTGAATAGAGCCATGAACACATGTGCGGATGAGGACTGGGATAACTACTACGCGGCCAAATCCAGCTACAAAAAATGCATCAGATTCAGGAGCACTTCGGGATGGCGCAAATTCTGTGGTAGCATTGAATCTTGTCAGCAAGCAAACAGGGTAAGGAAAGTTCTGGCGCAACAGAACACAACTGGGCCCGCCACCCTCCGCAAACCTGATAACACACTCACGTCGACGCCTGAGGAAACAAGACGCGTCCTAATTGAAACTCACTTCCCGGGATGTGTCTTCGCGCAGGTAATCGACTGGCAAGATGAAACTCAAACACCATCAGATAATGATTGGAGTTACGCACGCAGGATGATCACGTTGGAGAAACTCCAATGGGCCATCCGGAGCTTCCATCCTTTTAAGGCGGCTGGTCCTGATGGAGTGTTCCCCGCTTTACTACAGTGGGGGGGTACATCTGTCGCAATAAGACTGGTGCCTTTAATGAGAGCATGCCTGGCCTTTAGATACGTTCCTAAAGGATGGAGGGAAGTGAAAGTAATATTCATCCCCAAGCCAGGTAAGGGTGACTACACAAACGCCAAATCCCACCGACCAATCAGCTTGACCTCCTTTCTTCTAAAAACTATGGAAAGGCTATGTGATAGAGAGCTGAGGGATGGCGCTCTGAAAACCATACCGCTACACGGTAATCAACACGCATACAGCTCAGGTAAGTCGACCGAATCTGCTCTCCATCTGGTGGTCAGCCAGATTGAGGATGCGATTCATCAAAAAGGCACCTGCCTGGGCACTTTCATAGACATCGAAGGAGCCTTCGACAAAACCAACTTCTCCAGCATTAGCAGCGCCCTCTCCAGACACGGAGTAGAACAGGTACTGACGGACTGGATTACAAACATGTTAAGCAAACGAGTGGTTCGCCTAGAGGATGAGCGGCAGTTGGCCATGATAGCCAGAGGCTGCCCCCAGGGAGGGGTGCTTTCCCCCCTTCTATGGAATCTGGTAATTAATGACCTCATCACCAAACTCAACGCCAACCGCTATTACACAATAGGGTATGCAGATGACCTCGCAATCCTTGTCTCGGGCAAGGTGACGGGAACGATCTGCAACCTCACTCAGCAAGCACTACGTATCGTAGAAAATTGGTGCAGGGAATTTGAACTATCAGTGAACCCCACTAAAACTGAACTAGTTATGTTTACCCAAAAACGAGCATTAGGCCCTTACCGCCTACCCAAACTGTTCGATACAGAACTTCAGTTGGCTAACGAGGTCAAATACCTCGGGGTCATTCTAGACAGTAAGTTAAACTGGAGTAGTCATATAGACAACAAGCTAAACAGGGCCTGCATCACCTTCTGGCAGTGCAGGAGAATGATAGGTAAGAAGTGGGGCCTATCCCCCAAAATTATTCTGTGGCTGTACACAGCAGTGATCCGCCCCATGATCACTTATGGGGCTGTGGTCTGGTGGCCCCGTACTCAGCTGGTTACAGCTTCTAATAAACTACAACGCACGCAAAGGCTTGCCTGCGTGGCGACCACGGGCTGCATGAGGACTACTCCGACTGCAGCCATCGAAGCCATGCTGGGACTACCCCCGCTCCACCTGTTCATACAGCAGGAAGCGACAATGGCAGCGGTACGTCTTAATGCAATCAATCTCTGGGGTAAGAGGGAGACACAACACACCGCGCTGCTTGAGGGACTCAATAATGAGTTCCCTATTACGAAAGCCATAAATGACCGGGTACCCAAACAATTTATCTTCGATAAAAAATACAGGATTCAACTTCACGAGGATCGTCGATGCGAGGGTTTGCGCCCCGCAGAGCTACGTATCTTTACCGACGGATCCAAAACAGGTAGTGGCACAGGTGCTGGAATCTTCTCGGAGGACTTCAACATACACATAGCCACACCATTGGGAGTCCATAACACAGTGTTCCAGGCCGAATGCATGGGTGTATCTCTTGCCGCTTCAGCCATCATGGCCAGGGAAGTTAAGGACCACTCGATACGCATACTCTCAGACAGTATGGCTGTTCTGCTAGCGCTAAACAGTCACACTGTTGACTCTGGGCTGATATACGAGTGTCACCAGCGCCTTAACCAGGTGGGTAGCCTCAATAATATAACCATTCAATGGATCAAGGGACACAGCGGTTCGCGGGGCAATGACGCAGCCGACGAACTTGCCAGAAGGGGGTCGAGCATGGCACCAGTGGGGCCTGAACCCATTGCGCCACTCCCCTTCGGGTACCTACGCACTCTGGTAAGGAAAAGAACCAGGGATCAACATCACAAACTTTGGTTGGACCACGGTGAATGCAGGCAGGCCAAGGAGGCACTCCCTATGATTGATGGCCGCCTCACGAAACAGGTTCTCCGACTAACGAAACAGCAGCTGCGTACAATTACAGCAGCTGTAACTGGCCATGGGTCATTTAATAAACACCTCTTTGTCATAGGAGTCACAGACAGTCCGCTGTGCAGAGCCTGCATGGAGGACGACGAGACAGCAGCTCATGTGCTGTTAAACTGCCCAGTGGTCGCCACATACAGGGCCAAGTACTTCGGTAACCCAGGTACCCTACGTGAGATTGTCAGTGACACCAAGGCGTTGCTGGCCTTCTTTGAGGAGCTGGGGTGGATCGAATAATCGAGTTTCCCACCCGTACGCAAAATACGCGCTTTGACGTGGAGTTGCGGATACCAGCCCGTATTACCTATTACCTATTATTATTAAGTCATCGCTCCATGGAAACAATGGTGGTGAGCACTGCTACTAAACAGTCACGGGAATAAAACAGTGTTTTGTCAAGCATAGAATAAACAGTTTACAAATTATTTCACCTTCATAGCAACAAACAAGTAAATAAGTTGATAAAGATTTTGACATATTTTTTTTAAAGATTAACGAAGAAAGAAAAAAAGTGGCCAAGTGCGAGACGTACTCGCCCATGAAGGGTTCCGTAACAGCAAGTAACGATAAGTTTACGATTTATGACGTATTAAAAAAAAAATACTTGCTAGATCTCGTTCAAACCAATTTTCGGTGGAAGTTTACATAGTAATGTACATCATATATTTTTTTTAGTTTTATCATTCTCTTATTTTAGAAGTTACAGGGGGGGGGGACACACATTTTACCACTTTGGAAGTGTCTCTCGCACAAACTATTCAGTTTAGAAAAAAATGATATTAGAAACCTCAATATCATTTTTGAAGACCTATCCATAGATACCCCACACGTATGGGATTGATAAAAAAAAAATTTTTGAGTTTCAGTTCTAAGTATGGGGAACTCCAAAATTATTTGATTTTTTTCTATTTTTGTGTGAAAATCTTAATGCGGTTCACAGAATACATCTACTTACCAAGTTTCAACAGCATAGCTCTTATAGTTTCGGAAAAAAGTGGCTGTGACATACGGACGGACAGACAGACAGACAGACAGACATGACGAATCTATAAGGGTTCCGTTTTTTAACGGAACCCTAAAAATGGTAATGAAAACGACAAGCTTTTCCATTATCATTTTCCTGTGTCCTTTATGTTATTTAAATAACAAACAGTAGTAAATTAATGTCAGTTTACATATAATTTATACAATACCTCATGTAAACTGTAACAGTATGTTCAGAAGAAGCTTAATTGCATTCAATATTTGTGCAAAAAAGAAAATATGAAACGGTACAGTACAGATAGATAATATTACTGAGAACTGAGAAGTGAGAACTATGGTCCTACAAGTAATGGGAAATAGTTTGTAAATGCGTGATAGATGAAGTGCATGCAATCGTAACCAAGGCGCATGTCTTGAAAGATGCATGAATTTAAGAAAGCGAAAGGATTATGCAGAGTATTGTAAATACTTGTGTGACTTAAAGTGGTTTGATTGGCCAGAAATGTAAATTAATTTACTATCTCTTCACTGCAGACTACAGTAACCAGTCCTGCAGAATTTTCGCCATAGAAATGCTTGAACACTAGCAGCTGTTGTTTTTTTTTTTTTTTAACAACTGGATATGTGCATTTACTTCAAATAAATTTATAAAATTTTATCCCACATCCTTCCTTCACGTTGACACCCTATCCCCATATCTATCTCCGTCAAGTTTGTCTCCTTTTGGGCCGTCTGTTTGTTTAGCGGCAACTTTCTCCAGAACTGGCCGGTTGAGTCGACGGCCACAATTACTTACAGTCGCATGAGGCCGTATGTTGTGGTCATCTGTGAGTTATGCTGTGTGTACATGCATCTTTGTTTCATCTTGTTTGCTTGATTTCATGTTTGAGTTTGATAAAGTTTGTGGTGGTCCTGTTGGACCGAGGTTGGCAAGGGATGTGGTTTTAACTTTACATTTGAGAAAACACATAATAACATGCTAAATTTTTCAATCGAAAGGATGTAACTTAATTTTTAAACCGACTTCAAAAAAAAGGAGGAGGTTCTCAATTTTTTTTTATATGTTCCCCGATTACTCGAAGACGGCTGAACCGATTTGAAAAATTATTTTTTTGTTTGAAAGGGTATAATTTCAAATTGGTCCCATTGTCATTTGGTCACGATCTGATGATGGGATCTTGGAGAAATGGAGGTAATTCTTCAAATATTAAAGGCACATCTATAGCGATTTGGGTATTTTTGATGAGCAGTTGACATAAGGCTATAGGCTATTGTAACTTAGATAAATTACAAACCAACCCACTAAAGAGTGAAAAAAAAACTTTTTTACAAAAAAATACAACCTACTTCCAAACTACAAAGTGAAAAATAACTTTAATTTCGGAAGTCGGTGTCAAAAAACTAAAATACTGATCCAAAGACAAGAAATTAAAGTAATTTTTCACTTTGTAATTTGGAAGTCGGTTGTATTTTTTGTAAAAAAGTTTTTTTTACAGGTAATAATATAATATATAAAATATGTATGTATGTGTATTATAAGTTATAACCTATTTATGTACTGTTATTTTATTTCTAATGATATATTTTTAATAATTTTTTCTTTGTTCCTCTCAAACAGAGCACCTGCCATCCAATTTCTTCACCACCCTTGGTTGACTGGTAGAGAATGCCTAAGGCATTAAGTCCGCCTTTGTACCTTTTTGTGTGTGAAAAGTTTAAATAAATAAATAATATAATTAACAGGTAGGCATGTTAAAACAGCGTTTTAAAGCTCTCTAGAAACTTTTGTTTATTAGTTTCAATTGATTATGGATTAGATGTAAAGTAAAACGAAGAATGAATTAGGTACTTCTAAATGCGGAAAAGGCGGTTAAGCAAAGGGTTTCAATCAGAATTATTAGAATGAAAGTGAAACAAGTGTTAATTTGAACTTACATTAACTAAGCCTATCGCAGCCCGTATCTAGGCAGGCTTCTCTCAAACTGTGCCACGCGCACTTACCCCACCACACTTTATCGTACGAGGCAGCCTTCAATCAATCAAGTAAGTCGCCCACAGCTACTGCAAGGTACCTTTACACTAATAATCATGAAATTACAGACACATGACACCTTTAACATATCAAAGTGAAGTTACACATGGCCATTCTTTCGCTGTTACGGGGCCGTAGGTGGTTGTAACCACTTATAATCAGATGAACCATCATCGACCTTGTTGCCAAAACTAAACCGGGAAAATAAAAATTGGCTCTATCTATGTATATTATGTGTTGCTAACGTTAGGCAAGCACTAAAAAAAAGATTATCAGAGGCAATACGTCATCATTACGAGGTCGCATCCGTGTATGTACTAAGTTTGTAGAAATAAAATCTCGTTGCCATGGAGGTTAGTAAAAAATACCATTGAGAAATCTAGCAGTTTGTTGTGATAGGCTAAGGGTAGGAAATCTATGGCACGTTGATTACCTACGTTTTTATGAGATTTTCAAAACTTTTGAAAAACGTTAGAGTCCTTTTTACACGGCTACTTTTATTCTTCGTAACGTTGCTCAATTTACATTATAATAATGCTAGGTCTTTGAGTTTTAAAAGAATCAGTTATAGGCCGTGGATATTCAAAAATACAATACCAAATAATAGACCAAACCTGTCCTAATTACTATTTAATTTAATGCTTAAAACTTAGTTAACGAATATAGCAGTGATAGCCTAATGGTGTGACCATCGGACTGCCAAGTCATAGGTCTCGAGTTCTGACTTTCCGATTCATGTGCGTATAATTATCAATTGCTTTAAAAACGGTGAAGGAAAACATCGTGAGGAATCCGGCATGCCTGAGAGGTATTTCTCGATGAAATGAAATGAAATGAAATGAAATGAAATGAAATTGTTTATTCTGTAAATAGGATATCGGAATCACTTTTACACGGTGTGTGAAGCCAAGTCAGAGGCCCATGGGCGGCTTTAAAACTCTGAAACCGGGTACAGACCACACGAAAAGAGGAAGCTTACGAAGGCAATAAAAGTACGAGGCCAAAAAGACCAAGATATCTCTATTTTTCAATATAAGGTGGCACATGATCAGCAATATAGTAATGGACCATTATGTGGTACAAGTCTTAGTTTCAGTAAATCCTTTATCCTTCATTTAAAGGATAAATGAATCAGAGTCAATCCACAGCTCGTTGGTCGTTGCCAAGCGCCAGCAAGGTCTCCGCGCCATCTTACACGAGTGTGAAGATAAAGCAAAATTACCCAATTTAGGTTACAGGTGTGTGTGTTTGTTCGTTTTCAAAGTCGTCTGTGACGTCATTCTTCCATATTTGTTCAATGTATTGTACGAAATTCTGCTTTCAATTATTTCAGCCAATTTTATTTCAATGAAAATCTTTTTGATCATTCGTAAATCTTTACAGTACGGTAATCATAAAGATAACATATATTTTCTTCCAAATTGTTCTTTTTGTGTTTGTTTTTCCTTTGCGTCATGTTTATATATTTTCTTTGTTTTATTAATATTTCTACCTATCAAAATATTTTTCAGAACAGACTGCCTCGTTAGTCAAGTGGTCGTAAGCGCTACTGGTGAGCATGAGGTCCTGGGTTAGATTCCCAAGTCGGGCAAAGTAAGTAAGTAAGTAATTTCTTTATTTCCCAAAAACATATACAGAAAATCGCACAAAGTGCTAAGTGCAAAGTGTTACTGGGTTTTTAATTCTGGAATTTCTCAGCAGCAGCCCGGAGGCTGGATTTGTGCCCGGTTGATGGCAATAGGCTCGCCTCCTATAACATGGGACTTAAACATAACTGACGGAATATGTGTACTATCGGTACACGTCTGCCCAACCCTTCGGGGTATACAGGTGTGATGTTATATATTTGTGTATATTCTCTCTATTCTTCTTAACACAAACCGTGAAAAATATTTTTAAATCGAGATTTTTAGACCTGCAATTTCCGGTGAGCCTTACAGACTTTCCACTCAATATTACGAAGCTTGTTTTCTTAAATTCAAAGCTGTGCTCCTACCACGTACCCAACTAACCAACCAACCTGTTCTTTTTTGTGTTTGTGTTCTTTTTTTGCGTCATGTTTACCGCAAATGTACATATTTTCTTTTTTGTCTTTTGTCCTGGACTACAAGAAATTAAATGTCTCTTAGAATAAATTTCCTTCATCTAGGTTTATAAAGATAAAGCAGTTTTGGTAATCGAGTTCCTATTTGTTTTTATCATTGAACCAGCATCCTCAGATCTCGATGGGTAAGTCAGAGACATCGAATGGGTGGACATAGTTTTGAGATTGATCAGTTAGATGGATGGATTTTTGTCAAATTAACTACGCGGAGCTTAGGTACGATTTCTTCTGCTTTCTTTCATTTAATCTTAGAAGGATTTCGAATTGATAAATTGCTATCATTCCTTCCTCAATCGATTTGTTACCAAACGAATCGTATCCGCGTGTTATATCACAGCGAATATTTGATAAAAATTACGGCAAACATGCCAAGGTTGGTCCAAGATGAGCTCTCAAACTCACTATAAACATTAAATTATATTAATAAAACAATAAACAGACTACATACGAGATAACAGTGAACTAAATCGACCTCCATACTGAATTTATATTATCACAAGAACTAAAATATTATTTGAATAGATTAATCTTTAAACCCGAAAGATTCTAACGCTACCAAACAACACATTCAAAACTAAACTTCTTACAACAAAAAATAAGGTATCTATTTGGTTGCAGGCAATAGTTGATAGTGCGAGCGATTTGCAAAAAGGAAGATAATAAAGTAGGTTGATAGAACTGGATTGAACCGGTTTTAGGCACATGTGCTTCATTACGTGTCGACCGAGGCCTAAGGTACTGTTACGTAATAGAGTCTAGAATACTATAGTTTTTAATAATAGACATTCAACTGTTAAATGGATGTCGTTGTATAAGAATACTGTTAGAATTTGCATATATAGAAATTGCGACAACTATCATGTAGGTAGATTTAAATGATTGTGCAACTTCTAATTAAATATGAAACTGTATTCTGAATTTAATTTTAAAAGGAGAATGTCCATTTTAAGAGAAATGGGCTCCTAAAAAGAATTGTCATGGTGGTTTCAATTTTATTTTCTAGGGATTAAATGTTCGTTTCATATTCTGCAAACGATTGTATTTTATTTTATTTTTTCAAATTTTTTGGCTCAGCAGTTTCAGGGAAAATTGGGGGAATGGTCAATTTTCATCTATTTTCTTAAATAACTTTAAAACAATTTATTTTAAAATTATATAAATTTATACTTGAGACCCTTTAATTTGATATGTCACACGGTACAGTGTGCAAAACTATTTTTTTTAATTTTCTTTTTTGTCTTCCAAAATTTACGTAACTCGTCGGTATTTGGGTAACTGAAATTGATATGTGTACCACATTTCAATTTAATCGGTCCATTAGATTCGGAGCCCACCAGCCAGGCAGCCAGAAAGACAGACAGACACACGAGTGATCCTATAAAGGCTCCATTTTTCATTCGGACATACAGAACCCTAAAAATAAATTTCTTATGCCCGTATTACAGAACCTCACTCAAGACTCAAGCATTACTTAAATTGTTTGAATATTTTACATGAAGTCATTACATCATTCATATCTTACCTGCACAACCCTACCCCTTGGTTAGACTGGTGGTCCGACTTTGGAGCTTCTGACTACCCGTAACGACTGTCAAAGATCTACGAATGACAGCCGGGACCAACGGCCTCGATATGTAACGGATGATCACCCATCCACGAACCGACCACCGCAAGCGTAGCTTAACCTTCGATCGACCCGTGCGGCTGTTATCATTTAGCCACGAGCCCCTCTGATCATGTTGTTAAATAATCTTTAAAAGAAGTTTTTTTTTTTATTATTAATAGAAATCAATAGCACCCATAGTCTATTGCCATACGTCTATAACAACACGCAATTGACGCCCGATACAGCAAAATAGGTCAGAGCGATTAACAGTGCGTAAGAAATAGATTTCAATTGTGTTGCTATGAATATCCTACGTGCTGCGTTTACGCCGCCATGCTAGAAAGATATACTAGTTGCAGAGTTACCTACTTATAAAAGGGTTTGTGAAAAAAGTACTACTAGATTTCCAAATTACTAGGTAGGTACTGCTGGGCACCTACCATTACAGGTGCTTTGGAAATTACAGCTCCATGAGGCATCTTTATTATCTTTTACCTTAAGAGACCCT
Source organism: Agrochola lychnidis (assembly GCA_963680765.1). Classification (NCBI taxonomy): domain Eukaryota; kingdom Metazoa; phylum Arthropoda; class Insecta; order Lepidoptera; family Noctuidae; genus Agrochola; species Agrochola lychnidis. The sequence continues at coordinate 1,265,242 of OY796867.1, forward strand.
ATGGCTGTCGACACTTCGACAGAAGCCTTGGTATTTCAGGAGGCTAAAAGTGGTGGTCACCACTATCGATCAGGCGAGCTGTTTACATAGGTATTTGCCAGCCTTCTAAAGAAAACTTAAGAATCAATGAAAAAGGGTTTCTTTTCCTTACGAGAAGGGTCTCGTAGGGACTTTACCCTAACCATTAGTCCCAGTTGTCATACCCACGATGTCGATAAAAGGCAGAAGCTTGAAAAACTGACCAACTGTGTGAAACTTAACTACCCAATAACTGAAAGATAAAGTTTAAATAACGTTAATTGTCAGTCAGGTTAGTCACCCACAAAATAGCATACAAAGCAAAAGTAAAATTATAACAACATTCTGATTCATCCGTAGCAATATAATATGCATTTCAAGTAAAACAATGCAGTGCAGTGCACGGGCTGCATTTTCTCTGAGTCACCAAGGTGGAGGAAACAAAAGAACCACCAACAATACGGAACACTTGTCTTCTTTGTGTACTTACATGTAATTAATGTTATGTACCTACCTGAGTACATCATGTATTATAATATAAGTAGGCAACACCTACTTATTTTATGAAGGAATATTATTGCTGTTCGATGAAAGTAACATTTTTGGGTTATTATGTCATTGCAGTCCTCGGAAAATTGTGTTTTCACAACTGTGTAAACTGAAAAATATTTTCATTTACAATTTATTTATTTCGATCATTTTCCGTAAAGTAACTTATAGTGAAAGAACTTGAGTCAAAGTCAAAACATATTTCAATAAAACCATTTACAGACACTTTTTACTGTCAAGGAGTCGGTCAGAAAGTCAGAAAATTGAAGCCAGAACGTAGATCTCTATGGAGAAGAAGTTCGGGTGAGAAATGAACACTCTTACACATTTGTGTAGTGGTGACAGTGAGCAAACATCTATAAGCAATCCTGAGAGTGAAAGCCTACAACGAATGTTGTCTCTGCTTATCATCACCACCACGTTCCTTCCTACCACACAAAAAGGTATGACTAACCCCCGAAGACTGAGAGAAACATCTGTCATATGTACAAACGTTGGCCACCTGAGCAATGTTGGCGCTGTAATCAATTTCAATTCACCAATGTTTGTTCAGAGCGACCTCTGGGTCTGTTGGACACTTGAGTAAAGCCAACTGTTGGCTAAGCTGAATGTGTGCCAGAAGGGGTGATGTGATCATGTGAGGACTATTGTGCCGGCTGAGTCAATTTCATTACGATGTAGGATCTTGTCTGAATGTAGGTATCTCTACTTTCTCGGATGATAACTCAAGGAAGCCTTTCGTCTGGGGAAGGTTGAGAGGTCTTTCGGACTCCTACCGATTATAATGACATGGTTATATTGTCAGCTGATGGATTTTGAAGGAAGAGAAGTATAATAACAGTCGGTTTTATGTTTATAAGGAAAGCCAATAAGTTCTAGAAAGTTTTGGGTAGACACACAGGTCGGAATCGGAAAAACAGCTTGGAAAATAATCGTTCGGGAGGTGTGCCAAAAACGTGTACAGACAAATGTTCGCGTAATATGGATAGATTTGTTGATGAATACCTACAAGTAGTATCACAACAACGAAAATCACCAGAGAATTTGTACGCAAAACTGAATAAACAAAGATTAAAGACGCCTGCATCTAATATAACCCTCTGAAATCCTGACAACCATAATAACGTCAGTGTAAACACCAGCGATATTAAATGTCAAATTAAAATCAATTGTATAATATTATTATTTATTTGACACCGCCATTATCATGTTCCTCCGTTTAAATTGAGGCCAGGGCTTAATTTACGGCCAAATATTAACTAGTAGAGAATAAATTGTGCGTTTTATGAGATTCTCTTCCGCTTGGCGATTGGTTTTATGTCGCTTGTTATGTTGGGAGCTTGGCAGTGAGGCAGGTCATGGTGTCAACGGCTCCTCGTTATATGTCTTGGCAGGATACCATCATGCATTAGTCTAACTGTTAAATATTGGCTAGTCAATGACAGATAAAGTAATGAGTCTGATGGGAAATTGCCAATGGTTGCTCGTAGTAACTTCGTTATTTGGATAATAGGTGTTTTTGGCAAGAACTAAACGAAATCACCTGAACTAACCTTAGTGGAAGTACTGTGCGAGCTGATATGAAGATCATTAGTCAACATACAATACTGCCTCTACGAAAAAAATATTTTAAGCGCATGAAAAGAACAACAAAAGTGTTTTGTACAAAATTATACGTGTCGTGATTTCTTTGATTTAATTTAAAAAAATGTATTATTTTAGTATCTATTTATAATATCCACCGTGGCAACACAAATTATTAATATGATAAGAAACTTCTAAATCTATTTTCATTATGGCAACTGAATGTATTGTTTTACTTTGGCAACACTTAGAAATGACGGTTATGATATTATCGTTATTTCTGGGTGGGATAAAAGTCGTTTTAAATGGTAAAATGTAATGCATAGTTAGTCATCGTTTGTTTGTGAAATAGTACAGTAGTGTGGATTAAAAGTATTAGCAAGAAAAGAATATTTTCTTTATATACGTGTTTGTCTCATTCATAAATAACTGGATTCTACCAGTTGCACTATTTAACACACTTGAACAATATCAATAAAAAAAGTAAAAAATATAAATAAAAAGGTAAAAAAACAAACAAATTCCGCGTAGGACGTTGGTAGATAAGCAATTTACTTATAGACACACATACACATGATATGCAGTCATACATTGTTCTCACAACATTTCATACATTCTGACAGTCTTCAAGTTATCCACAAACAAATTAAACTGAAGTAACAAATAATGTTCTAGAAGTGATTAATAACAACCAAACTAATATCGTCCATGACATTACTGAATTAATGAACATCCTCTATGCTGCCTGAACAGAACATCTAAATTGCAGCTAAATAATTATATAAAAATACCTAGCTAGAATTATTTTGGAAACTTTCTAACGAGCATAATTTGATAAAGTTATACTAACGACCTTAACTGTCAGTACCTATCAAGATATGAAGATATTATTATTTGTATTATTTCGGACAAAACCCTGTGAAGAGCACTGCACAACCAAAATCTGATCAGAAGTCTCACTTGAAATTTGAACAGAGACAAAGCCCAAACCGGTACAAAATGGGTATAGTTCAGTGCGCAAACAGTAAAAATTGGCAGATCCCTTTTGGAATTCCTTGGAAATAAGTACCTACTCTTGATTTGGGAATACGTAGAGTTATGTTGGATTCTTAATAAATTAGCTAAAACCAATCAGTGAGGTTATTTCGTAACACTCTTACAACGGCAATGACAATTCAACAACATTCATTGCGCTTTTTACGTTGTAACATATGAAGCAATGGATTAGGAGTTTTCTTCAAAATCCTTCGGATTGTGATAGAAGTGTGTTACACAATATTCGGATATACAACATATAAAAAAAACCTGTCCGATCCGTGAGGTACTGAGAGTCTATATTTATTAGAAGCTCGTGGCTAAGTAATAACAGCCGCACGGGTCGATTCTTTCGGTTAAGCTACGCTTCCCAGGGTTAGTCTGTGGATGGGTGACCATCTTTACATACCGAGACTCCTCCGTGCTTCGGAAAGCACGTTAAGCCGTTGCTCCCGGCTATCATTCGGGGATCTTTGACAGTCGTTACGGGTCGTCAGAAGCCCGAGAGTCTGACAACCAGTCTTACCAAGGGGTATCGTATTACTTAGTTTCTGGGTTGTGGAGGTCAGATAGGCAGTCGCTCCATGTAAAAATACTGGTATTCAGCTGCATCCGGTTTGACTGGAAGCCGATCCCAATATAGTTGGGAAAAGGCTAGGCAGATTGACTGAGAGTCTATATTTATGCGGATTTTTTTATGAAAAAAGAAAAAAAATATTCGCCACTTTTTTTCAATGGGGAATTTCGCCGTGTGTTTACATGGGGCGCGGGCGGCCGTCATTTAGCGGATATCTACAAGTCATAACTTATGACCCCTGTTGAAAATTTGCCAAATTTTAATGGATTTGGGATAATTTTGGTACTAAAAATGTGAATTTTAAGTAGCAATAACTTTTTATTTTCATTATTAATTTTTTTTATTACTCTTTGGTAATGTTATTGCAGCACCCAGTCACCCAGTTCACAATTTTTTGACAGTTTATAATCAAATAAAAATAATACCGATAGATTATTAACTTACGGTTCTCACAATCTTACGGTGACATATATAAGATAGTTTCATGGCGCAAGTTTTCATTTGTTTTTTCTTGCATATTGTTATTAGCCTTCTGTTAACTATTATTTTCGGCGCAACGCTCATTATGCGGCAATTATTATTAACGTGCAAAGTTGCAGCGTTATGGAAATAACATCGTAGGCCAGGAGCCCGGGTGCACGCTGGTAATATCATGTAATTTTAACAAAACCTTACGAGTTTAGTGTAATAGTCTGCTGTTTATGAATAAAACATATTCCCCTTTATTTAAAAACGTTGACTAAAGTTAAAAGAGACATTTAAACGTCTTAAATTTATGGTTAAACAGTCGCTTATCATTATTTAACTTCAAGTAACGTTTATAAATAAACCCCATTATAAGTTTAAGGCTAGAATATAATTATTTTAGAAATAAAAACTGTAATAGAAAATTATTATACTGTAATCCGGTTTTTTCTTTTTTTTATCTCGCCTTTTTCTTTTGGCTACGATTCGAATATCAAGCTTAGACAAGGTTCCATCCTAGGTTAGAACCTAGGATATGTTCCTAATCAAGCCAGACTAAGCCAAGCTAGGCCCTTAAATTGAGCCTGCAAAAAGAAGTCATAGTATTTTTACTAAAATATTATCATTTTCTAACTCTCTTCGCTTGTTTTTAGTACTAACTGTACATGACGATTGTTTTGTATTATGTTTCTTTTCATCAAGTTTATAAAGCTTATAAGAAGCTCAAGAAAAGTTCTATTTCTGCGATGACGCACGACCTGTTCAGACCACAACGATACCTTGCAAGCACGAAGGTAACAAAATTACCATAAAGTAGTTTAATAGTAATATAACGACTATGACACAATAAAACTGTGTTATATTTTATATTTCTAATATATTCACTATGTTGTTGATATGACAGGCAGCTGGGTTATAAGCTTTGACCTCAAACATAAGTTGATGTTGTTGGAAAATTATTGAATATATTGAAATATGTATTATGATTATGAAATATATTTATAATTTATTGATTAATATATCCTAATCAATCATATTATTCTTTGAAATTGAATACTTTCTCTTCTGATTTTATTTCTTCTAGAGTCTTTTGTATTGACTTCATGAATAATGTGACATAATTATTTGCTGCTCCTGCTCTGTTGAAGGTCCTGTCCGGAACATTCTTTTTACTTTTTAATTCTTCTTCTTTGTTTTTATTCTTATCTCGTTTCAACAGTCTTTCACAAAATTCGCGGTCCCTAGCTCCTTGCCTACTGCTATCGGGGCAGCGCAGGCGCACACAACATAAATCATAGCGTTATCTGACGTGTACATGCGTAGCTTTGGGGCAGGTCGTAGACCTTACTATCGGGAGGCTAAATAGGTGTATCTTTACACTAAAACGTTTAAAAGGGTAAGTAGAGATAGCACTGGTGATTATACAATGTATGATCAATAAGGAGTAGATCCTTAATCATAAAGCATTGTGGGCAAAATTAGACCGCATCAAATATTTACCAGTAAAGGCTAGCTTTGCTGCCAACCAACATTTACTTAGTTGGCAATATGTACCTCGTCTTTACCGCTTAGAAATACGAAAAAATCTTACATCAGCGCCATTACAAATCATGATCTCCCACTATACTTATTCAAGATCGTACATAATTATTTCCTCACACTAAACATTAAATTATACCCGTACACGTCTACACGAATATATCTGCCATCACAAATGGCTGGTTATTATTAGATATAGATTTAATTTACTAACGCCACCTTTCCGGGCGTGGGCGTAAGTTGAGCTCGAGGAGCGCTAATTGATTCAATATTTTCAGAAATTTGTGAGTACCTACTTGAAGTGAACTGCAAATGTATCAAAAGAAGAAGTATCAGGGTAGTACTACTACTATACCCTATGTCTTCCACCGAGCATCCTCAATGTGTCAGAAAAATTACAGACTCGTGAAACTTTTCAATTTTTTTTTTTTTTCAATTGGCGTAATCACTTTACATTAGGTAGACACATGTAAATCGATGGGTAGACACGTTTTAAGAAGGTGGTGATTGAAATTTGAACTAACATAGTTATAATTACTTAAACGTACTTTTTTGTAATCATGAGTTATTAACACGATTATAATTGTTTTGTTGTTAATCCAAAGGATATTTATGCAAGAGATGGTTATCATCGACAAAACTTATATTTGCACGGTTTCTTCTTACGTTAATTATCGTCTATTTCCTTTTGAAATCAGTATAATTTGTAGCGCGTGTGATTCTAAATCACATTACCTATCTAAAGGTCGTGATTTCGAAAACTTAGCTTTGTATTGCTGGATGACACATCCAACTTAGAAATGCCTAACAAGAAACATGTCTCGAGCTACAACATTACAGAAATAAATGAGTTGTATTGAACAAGGTATAATTGGCTGTCCAACCAACCCCGATAAGCCCTTTACAGCTTTACAATTTAGAAATCCCTTTTAACAATAAAGTATCTACTTACTGGCAAGCACCTATTTGAATGGAACAGTTTGATTGCAATTTGTAATCAAATAATTCGTTATTTAATCAAAGAACTTGACTTACGTACCTGTATACATGCAACGTATATCTTCAGTGACAAGAGCCCAAACCCTCAACAAGCGACCAATCAGGCATCAACAAAGAGAATGTACCACAACAAACAGCTCGCGACCGTCACCTAGATAGGGGTCGTACACCGGCCAGTAAGCATCGTGTTTATTCCAACGTATTTGTATTGTTTATGCTAATAAACACTTATATCAACTCCATAACTCACCTACTTGCGCATTTTAATATGAGGAAAATCGAGAGTCGATTGTTTTGAATTCGAAATCTGAATTTGATAGCTGTGGTCTTTAGTCTCGTAGGCTCTGCTGATAGGAACATAGTGATAGCTTATCACTAATCTATTTGTTAAACGTTATGTGACCTACCTACTAATACAAAATGACTTTACGTGTGTTATTATATATTGTTTATTACATAAGTAATAACAGCTGCACGGATCGATCGATCAGGTTAAGCTACGCTTGCCGCGGTTGGTCCATTGATGGGTGACCATCTTTACATACCAAGTCCCCTCCGTGCCTCGGAAAGCACGTTAAGCCGTTGGTCCCGGCTGTCATTTGTAGATCTTTGACAGTCGTTACGGGTAGTTAGAAGCCCAAAAAGTCTGACAACCAGTCTTACCAAGGGGTATCGTGTTACCTAGTCACTAGGTTGTGGAGGTCAGATAGGCAGTCGCTCCATGTAAAATACTGGTATTCAGCTGCATCCGGTTAGACTGGAAGCCGACCCCAACATAGTTGAGAAAAGGCTAGACAGATGATGACAGTGAATGGACATCATACCGACATGTAGACATAATTTTTCTGAAATTTATTGTATGGTTTTTAGATAAGTTTTGATTCAATTTAAGTATAATTTATTCATCGTCGTTTTTATTAAAATATAAAAAGTGTTATTGTCCAAATAAATACAACTAACTATATACAGAGAAAAAAATATATAGGAAACAAATCATTGGGCGTAAAAAAAATCATCCGCATCGCTGTCAGTGGGAAAGGTGCCCAAAGGCTAGCAGCATTGCCACGTTGTATGGCAATACTAATTCTTTGACCTAAAAATAGGCCAACTTTCTGGTCACGTGAAGAGTCGACCAACCGCTTGGCGATGTCCCGGAATACTCGATGAGCACTCGGACCTAGTGTTTCAACCCCAAATTTTAAGTTAATTTAATATTCATAAACTCAACAGCAAAGCGACATTGTGCTTTGCAGTACTCTGACAAGGTTTATGTACAAAAACCGACAGCGATCAATTGTAAAATGTGTGATGCGCATGGGAGCAAATAAATAAAATATATGGTGAAAATGCGAATATCTTGTAAGGCTTTCATGTCTATGTTTTTAGTCTAGACTAGTCCTTATAGAGGAGGCAAGTTTTACTTACACCTCCAAAATTGTGAAGGTCTGAAATGCATCACAGAAATTGATATAAATTCAAAACATTTTATTTCACATAAACCTACATGGGCACTTATGAAACGTCAGAAGCTAGGTGCACGGTTCCAATTGGTCGCTTCCTATGGAGAAGAGCCGGCAAGAAACACCACAATTACTCTTTTAAAAATAAATGGATTTTACAATGTTTTCAAATTACAGTGTTAATAAGTATGAAAGGACAGTGTAGGCCTATTAACAAGTACCAGGTACTTAGCAAAATAGAAAATGGTCCACAAATCTACAGCTTACAACGTTCTCACATTTACAAAATCTAAAAGAAAAGAATTTATATAAGAGATAAATAAAATAATAAATATAAGGGCCTATTTAAACCAAATGACATGATTGCCACTACAGCTGTAACAAATCTAATTTGATAAAAAATATATAAAATAAATAATAAAAACAAATTGTACCTTACACAACTACAAAACAATAACAACATACAAAATAATTGCGTTTTAATCCTCAAAAGGTCACTATGTCACTATTTACTTATAATTTGGCCCACACAATATGCAGCATTCGTATATTACGCTTTATATACAAACAGTAAAATAATGCTTATTAATTAGTATTTTATAATATATTTTCCTTTCTGTGTCAACATTATTATTATTAGAATTATATCCGATAATGTTATTTAGGAACTAACCGCAAAGCCATATCCTTTCCTCATCAAGTAGAAACACAAAAACTCTTACCTTGGATTACTCTTAAAATAACAACAAGAAGTTATGTAATGTACACATTACATAACTTCTCAACTCTCAATAGCATTCAAACTATTTCTACAAACTTCCACATTACTATTGTATTAAACAAACAAGCAAAACCAATAATGATAATTAATAAATATATAATATTTTTTTCAATTAAGAAAAACACCATACAATGAGTTACAAAGGGAAATTATTCACAATTGTTTCCACACTTTTTCATTTGCCATGTCTAATTTATAAACTAACTAACTGCCTCCCAATTGAAAAGCAACCATAACTAGTAAGATATAGGGTGTAATTTCGCATGGTGTGTTAGATCCTTGAGGTCGGTCAATGACCGGAGGTATTGCAATATCTATGCAACTGGGCTCGCGTTGAAAACTATATGTTCATGCATGATGTGTGCTGGTAACAGGCTATTAATGGATTTCATCATGATATTATATTGTTATAGAACTTTTATGTCACTGATTCTATTCGGAGATTTGACGTGTAGTAAGTCAGTTTTGTCTCATCATGTTATGTAACAGGATAGCTTTTGCTAGCTACTTTATTTGTATCATATTAGGTAAACCATCAAAGTAAAACTTATCTGCCATTATGTAATCGTTATGGTCTTTTCCAAACGGAAGATTTTTAATCAAATAATTATGAATTACAATATTTTTCATAAAATGACTGCTATATCTATCTCATATCTTCAAATTAAAACTGACCATAAAAGAAAAGTTTTCTCTCTCGTCTTCTTTATTCTTATTTCCAGAAAATGGGATTTCTAACATCTTCAATTCTGAAAAAAAGTAGGTAAAACTATTTTGTGACTTAATGACTGAAATACACGCTATTGAAGATAGAACATGTAATTGTTTAATTTGAAGAAAGCTAAGGTATACTTTGAAGCGCTTTTTAAAACTCTACGCCTGCACATCAAAATCAAATTGTTTATTTGCCAGAAAATACACGGTTTACAAGGGAAGATCTTACAGCGTTAAAGTCATTGTATTCTGCCTGCGAGCAAGCGTGTAAATTATGAATGTTAAAATGTCACAATTATTGTGCAGATTCTATTAATAGTACATATACATTATCATTACATTATCATTACATTATCATTACATTATCATTACATTATCATTACATTATCATTACATTATCATTACATTATCATTACATTATCATTACATTATCATTACATTATCATTACATTATCATTACATTATCATTACATTATCATTACATTATCATTACATTATCATTACATTATCATTACATTATCATTACATTATCATTACATTATCATTACATTATCATTACATTACATTATCATTACATTATCATTACAATATTATTACACTATCATTACATTATTATCACATTATTATCACGCATTATTATTATATACAAATGTCCTTTAATCTACAATAAATTCACTAACTAATACTCAACAAATATTTTTATCGATTTGAAACTTTTTATGATTTTGATATGATTTTATGGAAACCAAGTCGGAAAATTGTTAGTTTCACAACTAAAACAAAATATTATGAGAGTGAAGTAAACGTCATCTATTAATATCATCGCTGCACCGACAGTACCGACGTATACGCATGTTTTCAAAACAAATCATACGACGTAAGAAGGGTATTTATCACAGCTTATAAAAACATGGTGATACCCACTCTGTAGCCACGTATAGTTATGTCAGAGATGGAATACTGCTTACCACGTCAAAGGATAGGTCACGATATTTATGTTTTATAACGTCTTTATGAAATGGCTGGTCCGCGAAAGGAAGTGTTTATATACTTACCAACATTTACGCTGTCGATACCACTACTCTCAAAACGGTGAAGGAAAACATCGTGAAGAAACCGTATGTCGTAGAAGCAAAAAAAACGAAGACGTGACATTCACCAATCTGCACTGGCCCAGCGTGCTGGATTACAGCCCACTCCCTCTCACAGAACGGAGGCTTATGTCCCAGCAGTGGGAACGTTATAGGCTGATTAAACTTTTGCTTGTCACAACTTAGAATCATTTGCCAACATATACTATATCTTTTGTCATTATATTTAAAACTGTTCGACATTATACTTAAAACTTTTGACACTTTATTTGAATGTTAACTAATAATTATTCATAGTTGTATTTTGTTTTTTGTATTTGTATGTAAATTGCATGTATATGCCTGGATTCAACACAATGTAAATTGTTTATGAATAAATTAAATGAAATGTCAGTGTCTACTTGTAAAAACGGTAGGTATTTTCTGGAGAGTTTCAGTTTCAATAGGGTGTCCGAGCCAATACCTTTAAACGAGCAATTCTTGTATATGTCACCGTAGAATTATAAACTTCATTAGTTTATAATCGATCGGTATTATTTCCGTTAGATTATAAACTATCGAAAAATTGTGAACTGCGACAAGTCATTTACGATTTAACACATTATTTTTCGATAGATACTAAATAGCCTGCCTAGCTGCGAGCAACTTCGAAGTAGCGCTCTCGCCGGTCGCTGCTGCGACACGCTCGCTTGGCTCGCTCGGCTCGCGCGGTTGGTCACAGTTCTAACCTAACCCATTTCACCCAGTTCACAATTTTTCGACAGATTATGATCTAACGGAAATAATACCGATAGATTATAAACTAACGGTGCTCACAATCTTACGGTGACATATATATATAATCTGCATCTCGGAAACGGCTCCAACGATTTTCATGAAATTTAGTATGCAGGGGTTTTCGGGGGCCATAAATCTAGCTAGGTTTAATTTTTAGAAAACGTCTTTAAAAAAAAAACGAGCATTACTTGCTCATCCAGATATTAAGAATAATGTATGACAGTCGTTTCTGACTATCAGAAACCCGAAATTCACACCAGTCGTTTATTCCTTCAAATTTTGTACGACCTGCCATTAATCATTCATCATTTTCAGATATTGAGTATCAAATTTTGGAGATCAGAAATCAGAAGGTTCCATATACTATGAAAATATGCGGCCATATCAGCTTCGATCTGGAGCCGACCAAAATCTAGTGCATGGTGATAGGAAGTATCTGGATACTATCAGGGAGGACTCGAAGAAGAAATTTAGGTATACTTTTCTGAAATTGTTGTTTTGCGTTCAACTAGCCAGTCATTTAAACCCACGGTTATTATTAACCCATCTTTGCGTAATATTTGTCTACATTGTAAGTAATGTATGTACTAATAACTCTAGTACATAGTTGCATTGTTTTAAGTTGTGAGTTACGCGTTGAAATAGCTTGCGGTAGGTCAGTCTTCATCCATATTTAATGTTTTAGTGGAAGCTGATGCTGCTGATGTCATCTGACTTCCTGAGGATCAACATACAAGGCAAGATCGTTCTGAGAACCACGATGACATACTTTGCTCTGTTTGCATTCTCCAGTTCTGTTTTAGTTTACTATATTTCATCCTGTAATTGTGTCACTAAAGGCCACAGACAATGTTATCACTTCGCATAATATTGGGGAAAAATGTTTGATTGCTTAATCAAAAAATATTGAGACTACTACTATTTTCTTCATTTCAGAGTTGATATTCACGGTTTTAATCAATTTCACTCTCTGAAGTATTATGTCAGGATTTTTCCATTTCACTTTGTATCCTAAGACAATTTCAAATTCTGATTAATCTAACAAGATGTAATACTGATGCAGACTCTTTGATCAACATTGTGACTTGAAATTGTTAGTTTATAATACATAGTTATCATCACATTATCTACAAGTTATAAACGTCCACTGCTAAAATATATTACAGCTACAAGGCTACAACATAGTATTTTATATCCTAGCAAACAGCTTCCATATTGGATGCTGTACAATAGATTATAATGACGGATATTGTTGCTGGTTGACTTGGTAGTAAAGGAGTCCCTATGTCAACAGTGGTTATAGTGGGAATTTCTTCATTGGACCATGCTCATTAGTCGACTTTTCAAGGATGGGTTCTTTAGGGATAATCCACGTAGCAGCATCCGGTAAGACTGGAAGCCGACCCCAATATAGTTGGGAAAAGGCTAGGATGATGATGATGGTGCTCAAACCAATCTATCTATTCAAGTGTTACCAATACTTGGTTGTTTATATCACAGCCAGTGCAGTTTGGCTTAGTCCCATAAGCAAGTGCCAAAATGACGATAATTTACCCAATTTTTTTTGGTGACTTCATTGCCATGTTTCAGGTTTACAGTCTTCACTTAGATAAAGTTCAATTGGGTTTTTGTAGAAAATAATCCCGTTCTTCGAGTGGCTATCTAACGTAGATCTTATATACCTAATCCCTTAGCAACTGCAGCAGTCATATCAGTAAATACTTAAATGTGTACATAAACATTAATAGTTGTCGTAACTCACCTACATTGTAGTTTATGAGCATTTACTCGTACCTTCCGCCGTCGCAGTAAAATATTGTTTTCAAACATTTAATGAGCAAACACGTAGAAATAGATTGCGGTAGGTCAGCCTTCGACTTAAGTGCTGTTTACTTCGGCGGAGCCCAGCAGGCACCTACCTCACTGCTGAAATCAACAACACACTCAAAGTCAGCCTTCAAGGTATAGAAATATTTATACCTGGACTGCTTCTGAGAGGATTTAAAAGGACTAATGTCTATTTTCACCATTTCATCATCTGCTTAGCCTTTTCCCAACAATGTTGGGGTCGGCTTTCACTGTTACAGGATGCATCAGCAAAATATCTGTATTTTACAAGGAGCAGCTGACCCCCACAACCCAGTAATTGGGTAATACGATACCTCTTGGTAAGACTGGTTGTCAGACTTTCGGGTTTCTGACTACCAGGTCCAGGTCTTCAGTCTGCGTTCAGCGCTTGGTGTGGTAACACGCCGTGTTCGATTTCGCTACAAGTCAATCGTCATCCTGAGGATGCCTCGTTGAGAGGTTAAACACGTATCGATTCAAAGCCGTCTCCTGCGTATTTTCAGGAAATGGAAATTAATAGTTTAAAAACAAAGATTTGTGATTTCAGTCCCTGAAGTATCACGTTACCTTTCAGTATTTACATGACAACGTGTCAGCTACATAGTAACGTTATTTATATGAAACTTCCGCCTTCTTAGTTGCACATTGTTCACATTTTAATGTTGTATGGTGCAGTTGTTGCGGTAGGTCAGCCTTGGTGTTTACTGCAGTTTGATGTCCGTCACGCCTCCAGTTAATGACCTGCATTACCATGTTTCCATGTTATTCTAGAACAAAAATGTTATATTTTACAGCAGTTGATGATATATATTTATAGTTGGTTATTCATGTGATAAGCTGATAAGGTGTGTCACGAGTTTCCAGTATTGTTGACTTTAAAGCAGAAAAACATATCTACGTATGTGCTTTTGATCTATTAAACGTTATGCTATAACAAAATAATATCTTCAGGTAAAATATTATGATGATATTCATCGGAAGATATTATTATAAAGGTAAAAAATACCAGCCAAATGCGTGTCGGACCACGCACAATGAAGGGTTCTGTAATTGAGATGAATTTATACCAAAAACAAACTTAACTTTGTAGTTGAAAAGTATGTTCTCCCAGACGGAATGTATGGGAAAACATGTTTTTGCAACTGCAAAGTTAAGTTGGTCGATTATTACTCGTTAACTTGTAGAGCCTACTTAGCTATGATAGTTTTCGTTTTAATTACGTTATATAAACTACTGTTGTAATTTTTTTCACACACCCAAAACCAACCATTTAGCCAGCGGCGGGGGGACACTTGACTCTAACAAAAATTAGCACTTTAAACCTTAATATTTCGCAAACGGATCCCTGAATCCAAAAATAGTTTATTGAAGGACCTTTCCAATAATATCCCTCACAATGGGATAAAAAAAGAAAAAAAAACATCACCACTTTACGTGTATGAGAGATACCCTAAAAAAAAAATGATTTTCATAATTTTGTTTTACCATTTTGTCGAAGTAATTAATATGTATACCTATGCCAAATTACAGCTTTCTATTACTAAGGGTCTCGGAGCTAGACCGCGGACAGACAGACAGACAGACAGGCAGACGGACATGACGACACTATAAGGGATATATAATTGTTTACTACATCATCATTTCAGCCGAAAGACGTCCACTGCTGGACATAGGCCTCCCCCAAGCACCGCCACTTCGACCGATTCTGTGCTTTCCGCATCCAGCGGATTCCTGCGGCCTTCACAAGGTCATCGGTCCATCTTGTGGGAGGCCTTCCAACGCTACGTCTTCCGGTACGTGGTCGCCACTCCAGAACCTTTCGACCCCATCGGCCATCCGTTCTGCGAGCAATGTGCCCTGCCCATTGCCACTTAAGTTTGGCAATTCTTCGGGCTATGTCGGTTACCTTGGTTCTCCTGCGGATCTCTTCATTTCTGATTCGATCACGTAGGGAAACTCCAAGCATAGCCCTCTCCATTGCCCGTTGGGTGACTTTTAGCCTTCTGATAAGGCCCATTGTGAGCGACCACGTTTCAGTACCAAAGGTCATCACTGGCAACACGCACTGGTCAAAGACTTTCGTCTTGAGACACTGTGGTATGTGGGACGAAAAGATATTGCGTGGCTTCCCGAACGCTACCCAGCCGAGTCGGATTCGACGATTGACCTCTTTCTCGAAGTTGGACCTACCTAGCTGGACAATTTGTCCTAGGTAAACATACTCGTCCACAACTTCGAGCGTAGCGTCTCCGATCTTCACGGGAGTGGGTGTCACATGGGCATTTGACATGACTTTTGTTTTGTCCATGTTCATTTTAAGACCCACTCTTTCGGAGGCTCTACTGAGGTCATCGAGCATTGTACTGAGTTTCTCCATGGTCTCAGCCATGATAACTATGTCGTCGGCAAACCGAAGGTTAGTGATATACTCGCCATTGATGTTGATGCCTAGCCCTTTCCAATCCAGAACCTTGAAGACATCCTCCAGTGCAGCGGTGAACAGTTTCGGAGAGATAACGTCTCCCTGTCTCACACCTCGCTGCAGAAGGATAGGTTTCGAGGTCTGGTCCTGGAGTCGAACTGACATAGTGGCGTTTTTGTACAAACACTTTAGCACCTCGATGTACTGATAGTCGATCTGGCACCGTTGAAGAGACTGCAGCACAGCCCATGTCTCGATCGAATCGAAGGCTTTCTCGTAGTCCACAAACGCTAAGCAGAGAGGCTGGTTATACTCTTCGGTCTTCTGTACAACCTGCCGCAGCGTATGTATGTGGTCTACGGTGCTAAAGCCTTTACGGAATCCGGCTTGTTCGGGAGGCTGGAAGTCGTCAAACCTGCGCGCGAGACGGTTCGTGATAACTCTTGAAAACAGCTTGTAGACATGGCTCAGAAGTGTGATGGGCCTATAATTCTTAAGCAGGGCATTGTCGCCCTTTTTAAAGAAGAGTACCACCACACCTCTGTTCCATGCCTGTGGCGTTTGACCCTCGAGTATGACGGAATCGAAAAGCTTCTGGAGGGCCTTAAGAACAGGTTTTCCACCGGCCTTCAGGAGTTCAGCCGTAATTCCGTCATCACCCGGCGCCTTGTTGTTTTTAAGTTGCTTCAGAGCCATCCTAATCTCGTACAAGCTGACGTCCGATTGTTTACTACGAAACCCTAAAAATGTAATATCTTACTAAACTAGATGCCTCTTTTATTATCATCTTTCTTATATTCTGGCATTTCTTCAGCAGCTTCAGGACGAAACTAAAGTTTAGACACAGTGTACGGTCAAAGTATATTTGAACAGACATAGATGTTTTTTTTTTTAAACAAATAAATATCGGGTGTTCATGTCTATATGTTTACGAATGAATGTAAGATGATACTGCCAGAATTTTTGCATGTTTGTGAGAAGAATGCATAACTGTGTTAAATAAATTATCCTATCCTATACTATACTATTAAATGAACAATATTTGTATATTTATTTGTAATCACATTCTCGAAAACGGCTTTAACTTTCTGATTTCGATGAACGTTACATTGCAATCTCGGGGTTTTCGAGGATGAAAAATTTATCTAGCTAGGTCTCATAAGTGGGAAAGTTCGTTTTCTTCGTATTTTCACCCGAGCAGAGCTCGGGCGCCCAAAGTTTAAAATAAGATGGCTACCTTAGAATAATGACATGGCAGCATGGAATTAGTAGGAACTATTCTAAACTATTAAATGAGCATTCTCTATTTTCACCAGAGCAGAGCTCGGTCGACCAGGTACTGTGTTTAAATTGGCTTCGGCCGTTCTATTTAAAATAAAATAAATAAATGTCGGAGTTACATATTCATTAAACTATTAATTAAAATAATATTCATCTACATACTAACTATATACATGAAATAAAAACAATAATAATATTAACAACAAACTGAATGCCGTCGAAATATTCCAGACATATATCATGACTTGCCTGGACAGGGGGCCTACCAAAAGCTCATGAAGCAGTATTATTTTAATATTACTTCAGTGTAGGAAAGAGATGAAGCTCTACAGGACGTATAGCTCCATTTCAGTTGCCAAAGTCTGTGACAGAACTTAGCGATGGGAAGTTCAAAACCCACATCAAACGTGTCCTTATCAAGAAAGCATATTATAAAATTAAAGACTATGTTGAAGATAAGGAAGTTTGGCAATAATTCCTTCTGCACATGTGGCTTCCCTGGTACCTCATTAACGGCATAAATAAGTAAGAGTCTATTAACTGCTCCCAAATTACCATGTTTATTTTTTTTTTGTTTTTACATTCGTCCTTGACATATTTATTATTCTATTATTTGACATTATATACCTACGATTTAATTTGAACTTTTTTTTTTTGTGTCTTTTGTGGACATGATAATTACTCAGATTGATTACAGTTGTTTTTTTTTTTTTTTTTTTTTTTTTTATTATTATTTATTGCAATCTATCAATCTTGCAGATATTCAGCAATATGTGTAAGACTTTATATGATTAAAGGGCTTGCACGAAAGCCGTCCAGTGACTGCTCCGTTTATTCTTGTGCCTCTCAGAGAAGAAGGTCTTGAGGAATCTTTCTTTTCAGTCTACGAGCAACTGTTTGGGTGTTCATTAGATTGACTGCCAGCATATTTGGATGATTAGTGATTCGCTTCTTGTACGCTTTTGTCCTTTCCGAGATTTCTTCTATAACAGTTTTGCAGCAGAGGTCGTGATGGAGTCTAATGTTTGAGACATACCAAGGTGCGTTCGTTATTATTCTTAGTATCTTTGACTGGAATCTCTGTATTATTTCAATGTTTGAATTTGCTGCTGTTCCCCAGAGTTGTAGGCCATATGTCCATATGGGTTTTATAATGCATTTATAAAGCAATAGTTTGTTTTGAAGTGAGAGTCTTGATTTTTTATTCAGTAGCCAGTACATAGTGCGCAACCGTTGGCCCATAGCTAATCGTTTTGTGAAGATATGCTTCTTCCAAGTTAGGCGTCTATCCAAGTATATTCCAAGATACTTGGCGTGATCCTGTTGCGGTAGAGGTATGCCGCTGAGAGTGACGGGTGGACATGTTTCTTTCCTGTTTGTGAAAGTAACCTGGACAGATTTGGTTTCGTTGGCTTTGATTCGCCAGTCTTTGAGCCATTTGGATACTTGATTGAGACTGTTTTGAAGCTTTTGTGCTGCAATGTCTGGTGAATTGTCCATTGATAGAATTGCTGTGTCATCAGCAAATGTTCCAGTAACTACTCCATCTGTCGTAGGGAGATCAGCTGTAAAAAGAAGATACAACGTGGGACCCATGACGCTGCCTTGCGGAACTCCAGCTTTGATAGCATATAAAGACGTTAACTCTTCTCCTTGTTTCACGAAAAACTGTCTGTCACTTAAATATGACTTTATTAGGTTGTAGAAGTTTAAAGGTAGGTCTTTTTTTATTTTGAAAAGAAGTCCGTCATGCCACACTCGATCAAATGCCTGAGATATATCCAGGAACGCTGCGACACAGTATTGTTTTGATTCAAGAGCTTTGTTTATATGTTCCACTAGTCTGTGTACTTGTTCAATAGTACCATGCTTTCGACGAAAACCAAACTGATGGTCAGGTAATAATTTGTTTGCGACAATAATCGGGGATAATCTAAGCAGAATAACTATCTCCATGATTTTGGAGGGTATGGGTAACAGGCTAATAGGTCTGTATGATTGTGCCTCAACCGGATCTTTTCCAGGCTTAGAAACCATAATAACTTGGGCAATTTTCCATTGAGGGGGGACCATTCCTCTTCGTAGGATAGCGTTATACAGGAAAGTGAGAAATTTAATCCCTTCCGTTGGCAGCTCCCTTAGGATTTTTCCTGTTATAAGGTCGTAACCAGGAGCTTTATTTGGATCTAAAGCCTTAATTGCTGTTTTAATTTCTTTATAAGTGAGCTTATTAATGGGAGGATCAAGTTGGTGGGTTTGGCCCAATAATTCTGTGACTTCTTGGATTTTGGAGGAGCCTGTATCTGGATTTGGTATAAAGACCTGTTTGAGATGTTCAGCAAATGTAGCAGCTTTGTCCGCGTCGCTGGAAGCCCATTCTGAGTTACTTTTTCGGATGGGAGGTTGATTACTTGCCGGACGTTTAAGGTTTTTTGTGACTTTCCACAAAGAGTAATTTGTCTCTGCTGTAGCATCAAGATTTTCTAGAAATGTTTGTATGCCATGGTTTTCATTGTTTTTTAGCAGAATTTTTAGTTTTGTTTGAAGATGGTTTAGATGTTTTTTATCAGTAGGATGACCTGTAGTTTGCCACTTTTTCCGAGCTTTTCGTTTATCAGCCAATAGTTCTCTTACAGATCTTGGGTAATCTCGTTTATGGTATGAGTCTGCGGCAACTGGGGTAGCAGACCAGGCAGATTGTTGAACGCAGCTATTGAAATGTTCTACCGCTTCTATTATGTTGTCGTCCGTCCTTAAAGGAATTTTTAAATCTAATTTTTCTGTCACTAATTGTCTGAAGAGCTCCCAGTTAGTTTTATTGGAGTGTAGTTTGCAAGGTTTAGGTACCACTGTGATTTTCCTTTTTAGTACTATTTCTACCGGGGAATGATCGGAGGATAGTTCATTGCTCGTTTTGCTTGTTATAAAGTTGTTAGGGATACCTTTTGTAATACAGAAGTCAAGCAAGTCTGGTATTTTGTTCAAGTCTGTAGGCCAGTATGTGGGATCTCCGGGGGAAATAATATTTAGTTTTAATTTCTCAATGGCCATTAACAGCTGCCTACCTTTCGTAGTTATAGTACGTGAACCCCAGTAGTGGTGCTTGGCATTGTAATCACCTCCAGCTATGAATCTATGACCCAGTGTAGAAAGAAACCTTATGTAGTCTTCTAACTTAAGTTTATGTTTAGGTGGACTGTATACAGCCGAGATTGTAAAAGGTCCCGCCCAGTCTTCAATGACGACATTTGTTGCTTGGATTTCATCTGTGCAGTAATGTACTGTTTCATGATGTTTGATATTATATCTTATTAAAACTGCACTTCCAGCGTGTGCTTTGCCGTCAGGGTGCATTGTGTGATAGGTTTTATAGTTCTGGATATTAAAGTGGCTCTTTTTGGTAAAATGTGTTTCCGTAACTAGGAGGATATCTATCTTTTGTGTCTCTAAGTATGCCTTAACCTCAAGGGTATGTTGTGACAGCCCATTGGCATTCCATAGGGCAATTTTTAAGCAGTCGAATTTGACAGCTTGGTTGTGAGGGCTAATATTAGGTTTGTCATGGTGGTCAGTTGCTGCATCATTTGTTTCATGAGGTTCATTAATTCAAGCATGTCATTTTGGTTAGTGTGATTTGTCTCTGTTGTTGTATTGTTCAGAAGATTTTTATCGGTTAGTGCTTCTTTGTATGACTTATGTTGGCTATTTAGAGGTTCTTTATCCTTAGATTTTTTATTTTCGGCTGTAGCTCCCTGTTCCTTGCTGCGAACATAGGTGTTTCTGCGTTCTGGTGCCTTTGGAAATTTAAGATTTTGAAGCTCTCTATAGATTTTACAACCTTTATAATTTGCCGGGTGATTTCCATCACAGAGGACACATTTTACACAGTCTGATCTGGTTTTCCTTGAACATTCGATCGAGAGATGGTCACCAGCACATTTAATACATTTAGGGCTCCGACGACAGTACTTTTTGGTGTGTCCATACTGCTGGCATTTGGCACACTGTGGTAATTCACGTTTAGGTCGAGGGGGTTCAAAAGTTATGATACAGTTCATGAGATTTTTGACCTCATATATGCTCTTATTGTTTGGGCTTGTTTTTAATTCAACTATAAACAGTGGCAGTGGCTTCTTTGTTGCTCTTTGTTTGATGTTCCATATATTGGTACTGCAATGCCCTATTTCTTCTAACGCCGCTTTGATTTCCTCAGGTTCGGTTGACGGGTGCATATTTTTAAGGACCACCTTAAAACTCCGTTCATTCTTGGGTTTGTACGTGTAGAACTCTGTGTTTCTAAGTTCTAGTTGGTGTACAATGGTCCTGTATGTCTCTGGATCTTTTGGCTGTATTTTAACTTGGTCGTTGTTAATAACTTTAAGGTTATACATATCAAGGGCGTGTTCATTAAGAATCTTAAGAAGGGGTTGGATGTTTCCCACTTTGTCAACAAATATTGGTGGGGGCTTATTTATCTTTTCAGTAGCAATAGTTTTCTCTCCCTCAGAGTTATCAGCATCTAAGCCAGCAAATCTGTTTGTTGTAGGTATTGGTGGATTCTGGGACAGCCAGTAAGTATCCAGTTTTGTTTGTTTTTGGTGCTCATTCTTTTCTGGACTTGAGTTAGGCCTCTTCCTTCCAGAGACTTTTGACCAATTAGCATCGTTGCTTCTACTGGGTCCGGGAGCTATGTCTTGCGTTATGAGATTAGTATTTGGGTAATCACCAAGTGATAATGTTCTGGGTCTAGATTCAAACATTCCTTTGTGGAAGATTTGTTGTGTTAGAGTTTTATTGTTAGTAATATTGGTTTTTTGGTTGTTTGTTATAGAGTTCAATTGTTCATTCATTTCAATTCCCACGAGTAAGGACGATATAACAGTCACTACCTGGGGTGACGCCTATTCCCAGGAGAAGGCAAATACAACAATGGTTGCCCGTTCCACTGAGGTTGGCGCTAGAAACTGGTTTCCCACCAGACATACATCCTCTCGGCGCGTTGCCCACCTTAGGATTGGGGTTATTTATTTAATTATGTGTTGCGAGGTTTTCTTCCTCGAGGGCCGGACAATTAAGCCAAGCCTCGTAGATATTCGTGAGTTCAGAGGCCATTTACTGCCTTTGATTGGTCGAGTCGAGTTTGTTAACCGCCGCTCGATGCTCGGCGTTGTTGCTCATTTAGCACCACCCGGGGGACACGTGTAGGGTAGGTTAGGAAGGATGGTAAATCCTACGCAATCATATAATTGCATTTTATTAAAATAGGTTTTTTACTTTTATTAATTTATTTATTTTTTTGTATAGATTCTTTTCTACATATTTTGTGAATGTGAGAACGCTGTAGGCTTAGTGGATTGTAGACCTGTTGACCATTTTCTACTTTGTTAAGTACTTGGTACTTATTGAAAGACCTACACTGTCCTCCCATACCTAGAAACACTGTTATATGAAAGTATTGTAAAAGCCAATTATTTTTAAAAGAGTAACCGTGGAGTTTCTTGCCGGCTCTTCTCCATAGGAAACGACCAATTGGAACCGTGCACCTAGCTTCTGACGTTTCATAAGTGCCCATGTAGGTTTATGTGAAATAAAATATTTTGATTTTGATTTTTTGATTTTGATTTCTTTCTCCCACTGAAGTAATATTAAAATAGTACTGCTTTAGAGCTGGTGGTAGGCCCCCTGGTCGTCGACTTAAGTAAAATATTTTTACCGACTTCATTGACCAACAATTCAATAGATCCTCAACCACTGCAATAACATTAATGATTACACACCACTTACAAAGAGATTTCCACGATAACACGTTTTATTGAGCCTAAACAACAACCAACACCTTTACTTTATTTACAGATAAACAAAGCGGATTGGTTAAATCTGCACAATTTATGAACAATACTGTGATCCATCAGATAATAATGTATGATCAATGATCATAATTCACTGTAAAGATGATGAGATATGATACACGATGCATTGATCCTCCCACTCGAGTACTTGTGTGAAATTATGTTGGCTGTAACCTGAATAACTTGCGTTATTGTTCTAGTACTAGATAAACCAATTGTTATTGAGGTAGGACAGTATTGCATGCCAAGTATTTCTGTTTACAAATAAATGTCGGTGGGTAATTAAGATGCTATTTATTAACAGAATTTATTGTCCTGTGATACCGCCCTCTCCTGTCTTGTGTGTATATACGGGGAGTCCCAAAGTCTGACAACCAGGCTTGCCAAGGAGTATCGTGTTACCCAGTAACTGGATTGTGGAGATCAGTGATGGGCAGTCGCCCCATATAAAATACTGGTATTTCAGCTGATTCGGATCAGACGGAAGCCGGCCCCAATAAATTTGGGAAAAGACTAGGCAGATACGATAATGCCCTCTCCTGGCACACCACTGAACCATTGGGCAATGTTTACCCAACGAGACAGTTTTTTAAGCTGAATGTTGTTTAAGTTTAGGTTATCACCAGATGACATGAAGACGCATTCTCGTATCTGATTAAGGAGAATTTATTGCTCATCAAGAAAATATTTCGCTTACCTAAACAAGAACAATATTTAAATACTTAAACAAACTAATCACTGTACTACGACAATGAGACTTATAATTCCAACCTGGTATGTACTATGAATTGTGTTCAATTTACTTTAGTTTGTGGGTACTCTTACAAATCACAATTTGCAAAACTACCCGAAAATACTTCGCTTGAAGATAAAGAGTGAAGCCCGTTGTCACAATATAAACATATCATAATGCATTTTGGTAACAGCTGATCTCAGATCCATCTGAATAGTCGGCAGTTGCCAAGAGTCATTATGAGAATTATGGAAAGTATAAACATAGGAAGCTAGCAAATATTCAAAAGATAGTTAGTCAATTTCCAAGAAAATGCAACGCTCCAGTCGTCCCACATAACATGTAAAACAATATTAGACATGACATTTTACGTAAACAATTCACTTTTCACATCCAAATCGTTTAATAACAACAGTTGCGTCATTTGTTTGTTTGTGCTCAATTTCTAGGAATTATAAAACAAGTCTTAGGACATTATTAATGCCTAGGATGCACTAAAATACTAAAACTGTCAGTTTGACGTCATAGATTCGGTTTCAGGCTTGTTTTTTTACGAGGAACCCAGCCTAGCCAGCTAGTAAAGTATTAATTGTAAGATTTGTTTTCACCTTTTCGTGATATTGGAGTTCAGAAGAAGATTGTATGTATGAGACACCTGTCTAAGCAAGCATGATGCATGTAAGATTAGTATGGGACATTGTGCAAAAATGAGTTAAATATTAGAAGAGATGATATGGAATGCCATGTCATGGTATGGGCATGTGATGCGGAGGAATGAGGAAAATGTCGTGAGGAAAGTTTAGAGTATGAATGTGGGTGGCTATAAGAGTAGGGGAAGACCAAAGAAACGATGGATGGGCTGTGTGGAAGATGACAGGGCTAGAAAGGGAGTAAATTATCGAGATGACGACTGATAGAGAAGTGTGGAGGAAGGGGACATGTGGCGCCGATGATGATGATGATATGGAAAGCCAATAGAATGCATCTGGATAGAAAAGTAGTTGGAAAATTTTGGCTTTTCTTAGGTTTTCCGCTTTTAAAAAGTATAAGATATACCAGTACTTTTCAACCGACTTCAAAAAAAAAAGAGGAGGACCTCAGTTTTTTTTTTTATTTATCTTCCTCGATTACTTGAAGACGGCTGGACCAATTTTTTTTTTAAAGCTTCTTCTTTCTAAGTGATCCTATATAAATTTTATCAGACTTTACTTGGGTAGTGATTGAGTTAGCTTCAATAATACGTATTTTTCTTACTTGGTCCTATGTGGATGATGTTATGATAACTTCCTGTTACTGTAATTAACATAGCAGGTAGTGGTATTCGAATTGTGTGGGGTAGGTACGACAACAAAAAAGCGAAATTTGAAAAAAAAAAACAATGTGAAAAATTACTTTAATTTCGGTCTTTGTTTTTTTTTTTTTTTTGTTTTTTGCCACTAACTTCTGCAATTAAAGTTATTTTTTCACTTTGTAGTGTTGTTTTGGAAGACGGTTGTTTTTATTGTTAAAAAGTTTAATAGATTATTGAATTACAAACATTTTAATCCTATTACTGCACCACATAGGATTGGTTAGAAAACTCACAAAAACAGATAAAAAGTTTAAATACCCAGATCCTCTTACCACTTAAACCATGTAATAATTAGCCTGAACAAACACAATATCGTTTTACGGCAATTCTTCGAACAATAAAACACAAGCCGTCCTAAAATACTCCCTTTTGAAAACGGTTCTACGGCTTCAGTGAAAAAAGAAACAAAATTAGTTTATTTTTCTTTTGAAAAGACCGCCGTAGGTGACGATTAGGTAATTATAGTTCAATGACACTTTAAAAACGCATGAGGCCGAGGACGAATGCGTTTGGCCGAAAGCCAAATTTTGTTACATCTCGTGTTGTATGCACTTCCCTATTATAATGTGTTGTGTGTAATACTGGCATGTTGTATGGGAGGCCATTTATTACTTTAGTGTGGTGTGTAACGCCTGCGATGAATGTTTTGCATAGTGATTAGAAGCAGTGGTTTTACTGCTTCACTTCTCGTGGTTATCATCAGAAAATCCTTACCACAGGTTATCATGAAGACAGAGCAGCATTCTATTTTTGTTTTCAGTTGTTGGTTAGAATCCTCTGGATGTGAGCAGCGCAGGAGCGATAGTCATGGCAATCCTCCTGTAGTAAATTACAAGAAACTGTATTCGCGTGTGTAAAACTGTATTCAAATATAAGAACAAAGTCACATAACACGAATTTACGTTGTGGCAATGATTCAATCTGATTATAAGTTACTCAGTCCTGAATTTCAGCTCAAATAAGAGCTGGCATTTCTTTCACGATCATTACTTCTGAATTATACACGCAAATGCGCATTCCAATCTTTAAAACCTAATACTGAAATTGTTTGACAACTCAAACAGTTCCTTATAATAGAAATTAAACTATTTGTCCTAGTTTTTTAATAACATATTTTATAAATTAAATAAATAAATAATTTTTGTTTTTCTAAATCACTCATCTCAGATTCTCAGCATCCAGGACACGAACCCGGAACGTGTCACCCAGCAAGTGGGCGGGGCTTGAAGGTAATTATCACGTACGTGCGCGAGCGCACGCCTGTTGGCGCAGGTCAATAACTTGCCATCGTAACACTAGCGCTGCCTCTCGGCACGGCACGGAATATTTATGTACTTGGAGAAAGGTTTTTAGTGCTTTTGTATGTATGCGAAGATGTGTCAAGAGGTAGTGAAAAACCCGTTTGACGTCAGTAATTGGGTAACTTTCAGGTTAGATTAGGTAGAACTGTCATCATATCGTATGATCATTGCACATGGGGGTTTATTTATAAACTTAAAGTAAAATGTATGGTTAAACAGTCGCTAATTATTACTTAATTTTAAGCAACTTTTATAAATAAACCCCTAAATCTGTATGTCATTGAATTTTAATAATATAATAATAATTATTTAATTTAGATTCATCTAAGTACGATTACATCCATATAGTACAATTGGAAGCTTACAAACTAGTGTTAGTAATAATTAATAATAATTGACATATAATAATAATTACATTTTTATTGTATTTAATTCATTAAACAGTAAGTGGCAGTACCGGGTGGACTCCCCGATGGTGGTGATAAATCACTATACGACTGCGTGCAGCTGTATCTAGCGAGCCAGCATCGGAGAGTCCCACCGGTCCACCAGCGCGCGCAGGATGGTGTTGGGACTGTCGCGCGTGCGGCGCATGATAGAAGCGCACCGTTTGCGCATGATGGCCACAAAACCGTCCGTGTCAGCCGCCGCGCACATCGCGGAGGCGCTGCAGTGGCGCAGCAGCCCCTATCAGCACCTTTTAGAATACCTATTAGGTAATTATATTAATGTACCAAGTGATAAACTTGTTAATTTAAGACTCTCTTATCTTCTGTTTACATCAGTATGCAATTTTGCAGTAAGTAGGAGTATTTCCCAAACAAACGAGTCAACATTTCATTATTTCTACAAACATCAATTAACGTCTTTATCTAACTAAACTTTTGTCTTATTTATCCTGGTTGGAGTAAGTATGGAATATTCTTCTCCACCCTCCAGTCATATGTATTTTAACTTATAATTATCCTTAAAACACCCAATCTTTGTACAGCCACAAGGATTGCTCCAGGCTGACTTCAATGATAAAGCGGGAGCAAACGCCCGGGTATCACCATTGTGTGGATCGCCCGGAGGACACGGTGGAGCATACGGTAGAGGTCTGCCCGGCTTGGGCGGAGCATCGCCGTGTCCTCGTGGAGGCGATCGGCGGCGGTGATCTCTCGCGTCCGGCCCTGGTTCAGGCCATGGTACGGAACGAGAGGAAATGGGAAGCCGTCATCTCCTTCTGCGAAGCAGAAATGCTCGCGAAGAAGGAGGCGGAACGCGTGAGGGAGAGGCAAATTTCGCGCCCTCGCGACACTAACCACGGCCACCGTAGGCGCGGGCTTGCGGACGGTAAGCAATGGGTAACTCGCCGTCCGATAAGGACCAAGCCCGGGTCGACGGCGCGTTGTGTTCCACGCACGCCTCAAAGAGATGTCAGCAGAATTGACGGGGTCCGCTAGGGCCAATGCCTGCCGGGGTTGCGAAGAAGTCTGAAAAGGAGATCGTGGCTCCCCGGCAACATGGCAACCGAAGGAACACGGGTGGGTTTTAGTCAGCAAGACTCTGACATGCCCGAGCTCACAATTTCCCACCCAAAAAAAAAGAAGGCTGACTTCATTATTCTCAATCACCAGAAAGAATCATAAGATTCTTAATTAATATCCTAAGAACTTCCCTAACATAATGTATCATGTTGGTACGTGAAATACCTAATTCAATAAAAACTGGCAAACACTCCGTTTTTTGTTGAATTATTTATATAAAATGTATAATATAAATTAGTGCTATGTAAGTGACAAGTGAATGTCAGTCGTTAGTCACGGTGACATCTGCCAATATAGTCGCATGCTGTCACTTACCTATTCGGTGTTACACATAGATACATTGCTCTTGAGCACAGACTAAATAGTACTTGTTTTCGTGGCGAGGTGGTTAAGTACCTTGAAATATTTAAACGCTGAAAATTCAATTAGAATTGAAACGATGTCATCATAATTATCACTGTACTGGATGCCGGTTAACTTACAAGCACTTTTTTAAATTTATAAGTATTTGAGTTTGAAAAAGCGTCGACAAACATTTTGGTGTTTATCCTAGTTCTAAACTCGCAATCTGTAGCCTAAAATACTTTAGTTTCAAGAGGTGTATGGTTCAGCAGTAGTCTCCAATGTGCTGATAAGGATAAAGTGACCTAATTCCAAATACCGGACAAAACAAACACTGAAACGATATTTTACATAATAGTTATTACAATATCTGTAGCAATGTATTATTCTTCATTATTTTGTGTTGTAATTACCGCGATACCGCCACCTATATTGATAAATGCAATTAATAATATTGTATTGCAAAAATAACAAGGTTTTATTAAATTACTATTATATTATTGAAAAGTATGTGCTGAAGTATTTTCAGTTCACTCATAGGATAATTTAAAATAATAATAGTAATTTTAAATGAGTACCTAAATAAACAATTTGTTGTTTTTAATAACCTCACAGGATGCTCGTCAGACACTTGTAATGATAGGTTGGTAAACAGGCTTTTTTTTTTTGGGTGGGAAATAATCAAATAACTTCTCGGAGGGCGTGTCAGACTCTTACTGACTAAAACCCACCCGTGTTGCTTCGGTTGCCCTGTTGCCGGGGGCCACGATGTCCCTATCGGTTTTCTTCGAACCCCCGGCAGGCATTGGCCCTAGCGGACCCCGTCAATTCTGCTGACATCTCTTTGAGGCGCGCGTGGAACACAACGCGTTGTCGACCCGGGCTTGGTCCTTATCGGACGGCGAGCTACCCAGCTTGGGTATCTGATGAAAAATATATATTCTAACAACCTGTGCCCCGCGGTTTCACCCGCATAAGTCTCGATTTCGTGGGAATATCGAGATAAAAAGTATCCTATGTGTTATTCCAGGTTATAAACTATCTGTGTGCCAAATTTCATCCAAATCCGTTCAGCCGTTTGAGCGTGAAGAAGAGACAAACATACACACACACACAAACTTTCGCCTTTATATTAGTGTGATGACAGAAGCAGCAATCCATAATTTTGGATTCTTAAGAGGATCGAAGCTTTGCATTTGATTTTTCGATAGGTACATTATAATTCAACCCCAGTACTCATGTTTCATCATCATCATTTCAGCCGAAAAACCTCCACAGCTGAAAAAAGGTCGCACCCAATAATCGTCACAACAACGGGTCCTGCACATGTAATTACAGGATGGAAATCTCGTGGTGAAGGGCCGTTCGGATAAAATTAACTAAACAAAACACCATCGCATTATCTTCTTTAATTATACAATAATTAAAACAAACTGCGACATAAATAGTAGATAATATAAATTCTGTTTACGGTCGGTACTAGGTCGCTACTTACTACTCGCAGGAAACACACTCACACGAGCTAAACACAATAAATTAATTAGCTACACACTATCATAATAATAATTATACTTCCCGGCGTTATCACGGTGCTAATAATAATATTGTTTATAATTTAGTTCAACCTATTAGGCGGCCTCAGACGACACGATTCATTTGCAAAATAACTGTCTACTGATATGAAAAGTTTGCCCTCTTTCTCCTTTCAAGAAAAATGACATAGCTGAATTTGTTTATTTTTCTTATACCTGTAATATTTAAGACTTAACGCAGGATTAAGTCATCATCATCTGCCTAGCCTTTTCCCAACTATGTTGGGGTCGGCTTCCAGTCTAACCGGATGCAGCTGAATACCAGTATTTTACATGGAGCGACTGCCTATCTGACCTCCACAACCTAGTGACTAGGTAACACGTTACCCCTTGGTAAGACTGGTTGTCAGACTTTTTGGGCTTCTAACTACCCGTAACGACTGTCAAAGATCTACAAATGACAGCCGGGACAAACGCAGGATTAAGTAATCCAATTTTTTTGATTATTTCTTTTTATTTTCATGTTTCAGCACTTTTAAGTACATAAGTCGGTAGAGACTTGTCAACTGTCCTTTACAGAAGTCCGACATTCGGTGGCCGACATTTTGTTGTTGAACAAAATGTCAGCCACCGATTTGTCGGGCACCTCCAACAAACCTTATCAAATTGTTCTTTTCAATTGATGTTGTTGTCCGCTAACCGTGCACCGGAAGTCATGATTTAATCAGTTTAGTTATTAGTACAGTTTTTAGCTGTTTTGAACGCTTATCTCGTTGACTTCATTTACAAAAACAATATGAGGTAAATTCATACTGACCTACTTTTTTAGTTTTTTTAATTAAATACGCTTATTACGCCTGGTATAATATAATTGTCTAGTTTATTAAAATGTGTTATTATTAGGTCTTTCATGATTTTTCCTCATTTTCTGGTTTTCTTTTTAATGTTTAACAGTTGTTTTGTATTGTCATATAAAGTAGGTAATTAACTAGGATGCTAGTCTTTACAATAAAGACACACACAAATGACTTTTGCACGAACTACTATTACTGTTTTTCCTTAGATAGGTATGTATGTAAAAAAGTCCAGCTATTTCCGAGACTTCTCCACAAATACAACTAGAAAAGCAAACTTACACAATAATTACTGTATACAATATCATATAGGACAAAAATTAATTCAGAAATCAGTGAGTTCTATTAATATAAAACTAGTTTATGTACGGTAGGAAGTATTTCAGGAAGTAGGTAGTATGATATACTACCTCAGTCTATAAGCTTGTTGCCATGCCGTCTATTCCGTGACTGTCAACCACACGAACAAATACGAAAACCGACCTTCCTGATAAGAAATAAAGGTGATGTTAATGTCAAATTGTTACCATCCACGTGTGGTTGACTGTAGGTACTGCAGTCTGTGTTGATTTCCTTGTGTGAAACTATATCGGTGCAAGTTATAATTGATGCGGATACTCGGTAGGTCGGCTGTCATTTGTAGATCTTTGACAGTTGTAACGGGTCGTGAGAAGCCCAAAAGTCTGACAACCAGTCTTACCAAGGGGTATCGTGTTACCTAGTAACTAGGTTGTGGAGGTCAGATAGGCAGTCGCTCCATGTAAAATACTGGTATTCAGCTGCATCCGGTTAGACTGGAAGCTGACCCTAACATAGTTGGGAAAAGGCTAGGCAGAAGGAGACTCGGTAGGTTATTGTGGGCATCCTGATTATTAATGCTATGAGTATTGTAAAGGGTAGAAAATGTTTGCATATTAGTTCTTTTATCTCAATCAATTTCTTACTTTCTATGTAATTTTCCTAATAAATCTTCACTAGGACACTTCATAAAACAATATCGTCAGTGGACGCCTTTTCCTCACATCAGCTTGTGACTCTCCCGTGACTCCCGTTGACCTCGTGACACTCGCTGATCAGAAGACACACCCCAAAACGCTTTGCTACTTCTTTGATCCGAAAATCGAATTCCGCCGAACATCCAAACTCACTTATATCTTTAGCCAACATCCCGGAACCTACGCATAACCGTCCGTAACGCGTAACTACCCGTCGTCGTTCGTAGATGGAATCCATTCGTAGCCCCAGCGGGGGGCACTTAGCCAGATTGTCTCCTGCGGACGACCCCGACCAATACTTATGAAATATCACAAGGTTACTGCGTTTTTGAGGAAACCGGGGAGAAAGGGGACAAGCGGAACGCTGTTTGTACACCGCTTGGGGGATTACTTAATAATTAATTAGAAACGTAAGTGGAGGAGATTGGGGAAATTGAATCTATTTAGTTGTTCCGGTTCAAAATAATTATGGTGGAGTTCCGGGTTGAATTTTTAATTTTGGTTCACTGAATGATTGGTTCATTAAAGTGCTTAAGTAAATAGACGTTGATTTGTGTTTACCTAAACTTTAAAGAAAATGAGACTTCTTAAAACACCAGAATGGCTATTTTGTAACCATCTCACCGTGTTATCTTAGGTGAAGTGAGCGTGGAGTGAGCTGTCAGTTGCTAAGGATTGACACTATTGGCAGCTCACTTCACCTAAGATATCACGGTGAGATTTTTACAGAATAGCACTATAGATGGGCTTTGATTAATGATAGGTAAACTCGAAGAGACTTATTAACGGTTAATTATAGTACGCACCCGTACGCTTTTATAAATAGATATATTTCTATAGTGATAAATGGAAAAAAATATATAATAAAAAATCCCAGACTAAATGGAATACCTACAAACTCGAAACTAATCGAATCAATATTGTTAGCTACTAGGTCAAATCTGTTTACTCCGCAACTACTGTAACTGTTACCAAGGAAAACGAGCTTATTTTCATAATTACAAACAAGTCTAAATATACCACAGTGAGACTTGATTACCGCCATAAGAGGGAAAGAGACAGCAGTAGTGTAGAATTACTATTGTATAACAATAAACAAAACAATTGGGTTGCTTACCCAATCAACAACTTGTTTGTTGGGCTCCTATTTCGCGAAATATGGACAAAATGGTGACAAAATTTGTCCTTAAAAGTAGCTTATTATGTATTCCAGTTTTGAAAGAAAAGTAAGCGGATTATATTGTAGCTTGGCGAGCGAAAGTTTGAGCGGTGTCAGCGATGTTTGTTTCCTCTTGGAGCCGGAGCCTTAAAAACAATGTCGTATTTTTGTGGAGTCATCGTCTGTAATAATCTTGTGAATTAGCGATAGGTTCTCTTACAAGAAAGCAGTCAGCTGATTTTTATTTTTAGAAAAATAGTTATTGGAGATGACGCATTTGCATGTAAATAGAATTAAGGAAAAAATCCCCAAGCTAATCGCCGGTGTAGGTATTAATATTAGTGTTTTAAATGTAGTATCTACATGGAATTAACAACCCACGTAACTATAAAAGTTACATATCATCCCAGACTAAGTTAAGTTAGGTACTCGAATTGAACCGTGATTACTTTCACAAGGAGCAAAGATGAGGAAGAGTTTCAGCTAGAAATCTTATTAAATAAAGTTTAAAAAATCTTGAAGGCTTTTAAAGCTTAAACAAAGACATACTTGTCTAGTTCCGCCGGAACCCTAAACTAAATTGAAATATCACTATGTCGAGGATATTGTCTCTATATCCGCCATTTGCATAAAGATCCAATTCTTGTTAGACCGAAATGCATTATCCATTTCCCATCTCTATCTCTCTCTTCATCTTTGATATGTTTGTCTTTCTCTAACCAATCATGCGGTCCCTTCATTAATGCAAATACCGTCAGACCATAACTCATGCGAGTTACCCCAACGTAACGTAATAAAAGGCTGCTCCCTCCGTTGGCTGCTATACATTACTCGCTGACAAGCGTGCTTGCCTTCACAATTTATAGCTTCACGCGTCGATGGATAGCGTCCTGTGCGCACTACCTTGTGAAATAATAAAGATGTACGATTTACAGCGTTTGAAGTTTGAAGATGTCCTTTTGACCCCGTTTCACTCTAGTGCTGGTCTAATGAAAATTTATTGAAATGTTCTCTATCTCTGGGAAGGGGTTGAAAGGAATCGGATCAGCTGATTTATAACTATCCTATGGCACTTACATGTCGAAACGTATTACGACGAAATATTTAGTGGGGTATAAGGGGAAATTGGGTTCTCCATATTCTGTTGGCTTCCAAATACATTGAAACAAGTTAGTAATAACGTAAATTGAGATTGAGCCAAGCAGGCGTGGGGATCAATGCTCATGCGTCTCTGAATGAGAAGACGCTTTTGTCCTTCAGTAGGACAATTTTTTTTAAATGTGTAACATCTTTCCTCTTGCTTTCCAGCAATCGAAATGTAAATCTAAATAATAAAATCTGTGGAAGTGATTTCGTGAAAAGGGACGGAAGTGTGTCACAGGAAGCCGGGAAGCGCGCGCTATTTGATTTGACCAATAATCGCGCGCGGTGTTAGAGTTGGTCGTCAGAAGCGACCTTGACGAGGCCCCTTTAATGTTGCTTATTACCAAGGTTGCTTGTTACACATCATATGCAACTACTGTCCTTTTTTTTTGTTTTTTTTTAATTCTTTTTTCACGATCCTACATTTATTTAAACACAAATTCATATTTTATTATCGATGAACATACAAGCATAGGTATTATTATACCTTCTTCAGTTCAAAGGAAAACAGTAATAATATTCTTGCAAGTGCTAACAAATGATCGCGAGCCAAGGTAAACTCATTAAAGATACACCTACGTTAAATGTTAATATAAAGACACGTATTCACTACACGATTAATTTAAAATGGGTCGTTGTTTTAAGAAGGCCATTTTATTCAATGAGTAAACAAGATATAAATGTCAGTCCCAGAAATTGACGCAAAAAAAACAAAAATTTGCACGATGCATGCTTAGTAATTGCTTATTTAGTACCTACTCAAAATTATGACACCTACTGTCATGTCTCACTCGTAAAGATATTTAAAAAACCGGCCAAGTGCATGTCGGACCACGCAGAAAGAAGGGTTTCGTAGTTGGGTATCCCAAAATAAGTAATACGGACTGGTTTCTGCAACTCCGCATCAAAGCGCGTATTTTGCATATTTATCCCAAAAACAAACTTAACTTTATAGTTGAAAAACATGTTGTCCCATACATCGATTCACAGTCAATTCTTGCAAATGTCGTTTGCAAATGCAAACGTTTGAATTAACAAAAAAATTGTGTGATAAAACTAAAAATTTACTATTTTCGGACTTTTTCCTTTACTTGTGCTGTGAGACCTTGCTTCCTGCCAAATTTCATGATTCTAGGTCAACGGGTAGGTTTTAATTTATTTGCAAGTATCAAAATATATCGCATAAATGGCCGTATTTTTATATTGCGTTGACTTTGAAGCTTGATTTTTTTTAAGTTCCAAGAAACTAGAGATTATAGACCGACGTATTTGATACTAATTTCAACTTGATACCTCCACGCGTTCCTGAGAAAAAGGGTCTTGACAGACTTGCGGACGGACAACGAAGTGATCCTATACCTAAGGGTTCCGTTTTTTCCTGTTGAGGTACGGATTTACGGAACCCTAAAAAAAATATTTATTTGCGTGAATAATATCGATCTATTAATCGATATATACATCGACCTATTATTATGCTTTAATTTTTTTTTTTTACGAAATTAATTATTACAAAGAAAATAAAAAATACAATTTGAATAAATCCGATAAAGATGAGAATTTCTCTGGCAAATAAAAGTATCGTGTATAGAGCGCTTTACTTTACGTGTGACCTCAGCACACAGGAGGTCAATTTCATTATTTAACTTTAAACTGAAAATATATTATTATTGTGTTTACTTATCGGATTTAAACGTAAACTTATGAGCCGTAAATATTTCTTTAATTAATTATTTTTTGCACTCAAACTACTTTAAGTACTTTGGTAATTTTGAGAGTGCAGACTTTAATAATCTCTGAAAGCATGCACATTGTCGATTCAAATACCTATTTAATTGAATTTTAAAATAAAATGAATAATTTACTGTACTTAATTTTAAATTAAAGTAAATAAACTGTAATGTATCGT
Organism: Agrochola lychnidis; assembly: GCA_963680765.1. Lineage (NCBI taxonomy): Eukaryota > Metazoa > Arthropoda > Insecta > Lepidoptera > Noctuidae > Agrochola > Agrochola lychnidis. The sequence goes on from OY796867.1 coordinate 1,301,076, forward strand.
CAAACAAAAGACATTTTAATCACCGGTCCACTTAAAATTCTGCTAAAAAGGATAAATATAACATTAAACTGAAAATAAACAACGAACATTGCATTACATTATGACCAACAATGTTTATTAAGCATGTGATTGGATTATGCAATGACTCACCGGCCACAAAAAGTTACAGAAGTTCAACTCTACAGACAAGCTCACACAAAGAAGCCTATCTAAGTCTTCTTCTCTCGTATCGATACGAACGAATTTCAGTAGCTTTAAAATAAAAGTAACAATATCAGGCCTATCACACACTGCGATAAAAATCACGCGAAATTTTTATTGCAATTCTGTAAAACACACTCATGGTATCTACACGCACCGGCGATTTAAAATTTGCGCTCGTTGCAATTTATTTATTTATTTATTTAGTTCGGACAACAACAACAGCAATGCCGCACACTGAAAATAAACCTCGCCAGTAAAAATCGCTCGAATTAAATTTTTTGTGGGGTTTTGGCTGGGCTAGTCAGTTTGTAAGTTGGTAGCAGGGCAGACTTTTCAGTTGTGACTGTATGCCTATGTAAAGTTAGGGAACCAAATTGACTAGCAACTTAAATTGTCCGTATAATCAAATCACAGCTGTCATTATTTGACAGCTGTATGAAATGGCTTTATTATGGCAAATTAACGTTGAGTGCCAATTTACTTAACATTTATCTTTCCCTCACTATACATTAAGGTAGCACCACTCGTACAGGATATTTGAATGTACCGCAAAATATAAATAAGTCCAGTGTGTTGTGGTCCTTCTAGCCATAATCTCTTATGTGACATGGTGGTGCCATCGTGCATCGGTGTCTATTTCAAGGTGATCTCATGATGAAGTGGTTTAGTACGCCATCAGTGGGCCATCACTTATGTCTTAGTTATGTTATACGGGACGGTGACGCCCTTTCGGTGTTAATGGATAAGCTGAGTATCAGGTTATGTGTCACACTATAAATCTTTACCAATGTTATTTTTAATGTGATTTTTTTTTGGTCCTTAGTAGTGTTTAGCTCTTAAATCAATTGTCTTCATAGGAATTTGAAAAGCTGTGACACGATGAGCTACTTTTTCTTCTAATTGGATCAGCAAAACTGCGAAAAAAAGCCTGGTATTTTAGTTTGACGTTAGTTAGGCACTAAGTAACTTTTGTCTGTTGAATAAGGCTGATGATGGCTGATGGCAATTTTTTATTTCTTATATTAGATCGTCTCACAACTGGATACATATTTTCTACATTTTTCACGGTTCTATGATATGGTGGCCCCTGAAAATCAATATCAAATCAAACAATAGTCATTTTATTCAAATCAGGCTGAGTATAAACACTTTTGAATGTCAAAATTACATAAGACAACCCCCCGAAACGCCCACCCTTCACCACATCAATTAGCTGAATTAGCTGGGAAGAAGAAGTGGCGCAACAAAGTCTACTAAACTCAACAAATGAACAGCGTTAGAGCGTTTTGAGTGGCTCATTCTGTGTGGTATTTACGATCAGTTTGAGTCTGAAAGCCATGTTTGGCTGTATACGGCTTCAAATTAATCCTAGAAGTTCCTATATGAGTACCTACATAGTTACTATAGTATGACTCACAAATAATAAATAATTATACAAGCAGTAATGTATAAACACTCAAGCCTCAGTTCAACGCTCGTAGTATTGCAAGCCACAATAAATTACAAGACCAAGGTCCAAATATAGCACCTAGTACGCGATCTAGGTCGGAAATGAGACCTAAACATCGCTCAGTAGGCAATATGAACAAATGAGCCATAAATATAACATGTTTAGCTAATAATGTGAGCTGCATATTGTTGTTGTTTTAGTAGTCAATGTTATGGTGAATGGTATAAACAGGAGTGGTTGGAATATTAATAAGAGTTATTTTCTAGATGCATCGTATCGTAAATATGTTGTGAAGTTAGGTACTAAAAACAATCGACTTCTAAAAAAATACAAAAAACTGTTTTTTTTTTTCACTATTTGGTGTTTTTGTTATTGTATTTTCGTTTTTCGCCACCGAATTCCAAAATTAGAGTTATTTTTCACTATGTAGTGTGTTTTTAGAAGTTGTTTTTTTTGTAAAAAGTTTCTTATGTTTTCATCATTTCTTAGATATGGTGCCTACCCCACAACTTTTATACCACTAACTATACAACCACGTAATTCGGCATAGTAATCACGGAGAAATCAGTGTAAATATGTAAATTTAAAAAAAGTAGGAGGATTTTCTCCTCATTTTTGAAATCGGTTTAAAAGGAATTATTTTACGGCAAAATGCCCATTCTGCAATACGAAAATAATTATTATCGATGTCTTATCTTATTCTTGAGGTTCTATATGACAAGCAAGCAGCAATTGACATTCGTTGGAGACAGTCTCGCTGGTATCTACACATACTTTCTTCGATATGCTTTTAAGTTATTTTGTTTTTCAAACTCATACCGTCTTACTTGTATGGAATTGTTACACATCGTTTTTAGGCACCAAAAACTACAAAGAAACTTATACACCTCCCATTCACTTCCTTTGTTATTCTTATCTTCAACGTATCACAAACTGCTTATCTCCGTGCCATAGCAACGAGTTAGCCTGATAGCCGACAAAAGAGTCACTATCAACTATATCGGGCTATCAGCTAAAAGCTTGTAAGCGTTATCATAATCAATCATAGGAGCTTCCTTCCGTTGCCATGGTAACGGGTATCTAAGGAAGGGATCGTATGCTTTATGTACCGTGAATTTTCTTTTTATATGTAGTTGCTTACTATGAATAAATTGAATTGAGACATATTTCGCATATCCAATATCTTCTAAATATAGTTACTGGATCGATTTTGATGAATAATGCCTGAACCACCGCACTAGACACCGCACAATAAATATTTTTCTTATTTTCGTGTGGTTAGTGACTAACCCGATGTCAGAGTTTTAAAACCACCCATAGGTCCCTGACTTGGCTTCACATACCATCGATAAATATCTCTCAGGCATGCTTCCTCACGATGTCTTCGTTTTTAGAGAAGAAGAAGAAAAAGAAGAATAAATATTCTGCATTTATGTGTGACGAGGTACACATCGAGGAAAGCAGGCGTGACATTATGTTTTTAATTATGTGTTCAACAGAGAATCGCAAACGAAAAGCAAGTTTTGTTTTTCAGTATGTGCCTACCTAATTCAATATCATTTCTTGACATAATCTACTCAGGAATCAAACTTCAAACACCCGCAGCTGAACTCATCAACATTACAGTAATAGGTAAACAACAGAACGAGCCTCTACAACCATAATTTCAATTAGTCGCGGTCGCCATTATCCTTTGTATCTGCAGTAATAACATTATAAGGGTGTGTGTACACTGCTGCGAGTCGCCGCGCCTCCGACACTCCGAGCCGATGTAGTAGAAACATTCGGGAGCCATACACTTGATTTATTACTACCCTCCCAAATAATTTCCGCGAAGAGCATAGGTTTCTAGTGATGTGACAAATGCAAGCGAGGTAAGGATTTTAAGCCCGGATTTTATAATCTGATAATATTTTCTTAAACACAATTGACTTACTTAAACATAACTGGCGAAATGTGGGTGTACTATAGAAACACTTCTGCCAAACTCTTTGGGGATTACAGGCAAGATGAAGTTATTTTCTTATTAGTTAATACTTGTCTGTTTGCGTATTTTCAAATAGAAAACTCCGGACTTATATTCTGCAGTTTAAAAATTGTTTACAATCATGCTAAATTTTGTGGTGTGTAAACAATAAGTAGAAACAAAAATCGCATGCAGGTAATTGGCAACTTGAAACTGCATTCAATATCAAAAAGTTTTTAAAATTACCTACCATGATTAGAGACCAACACAAACACCCAAACCATAAAGAAAAGAAGCCACTTACTTACGCTTACTTAAAAGTCAAATGAGAGGATTAAGCCACTTCTCCCCACCACAACATTATCAGAGGGGTGGAAATAACGAAGTTGCTTACCCAAGACTGACATTAAATTGAGTCACTTATTACTAAGACCACCATTAAATTCCGCGATAGCGGAATCCCGCAATTTCCGAATGATCCCGGGACGGCGCAGCACTACGGTGCTTGTTTTCGCAACATCAAAAGTTCAACGTTTACAAATGTCGGGCGACGCCCTACATACGAAGGTAGTTAGCAATTAAAGTGCTCAATGGTTTCATTTCAATGTTTATTATTAACCAAGGAAAGTTTTTTACAATTCGGTGTGACATTTCTTTAATGGCTGGTTCAAATGTCAGAGTCGTAATGTAGGTGATTGCGTGAGATTTAGTTTTGACACTTGAAATTGCTGGCAAAGGTCCTTATTTAAGCTTGTTAGTAGAACTGAACTATGAAATGTCAAAGGGCGAGATTTTAGAATTTACTTGACAGCAAAATCCGACTTTACATAAAGCAAAGGAGAGTTGCAAAGGCGTGTCAGTTTTTAGCGCCCAGGGTCACCAGAACTCTCTTAATTTAATCTTGATTTTTTTTTAGGTAGGTAGGTAACTATCGCCAAAATCTATGTTACGTTCTGACTGTTGGTTTTCAGGCACAGATGCAATAATTAGCTACATTTATATCTGTAATTTGGGTGTACATAATAAAGAGTATTCTATTTTATTCTAAATATCCCTCAGCTAGCGTGATACTGGGAAACGAGTTTAGTGACAGACTATTTCAGATATGTACACTGCAGTACTTCTTAGTTAAAATAAAACCATATCCGAACACCTTAAAGCCAGGGTCACCACTGCCTCAGTTCATCATGCTCGTCGGAGTGACGGAAAGGTCACAGACTCGGCCGCTCGTGTTAGCTGTCGCTCGAGCTGTGGCAATCGAGACCATTACTTTATTGTCAGATTCAGCTCCACGTACCCTTTCGTAGGGTTACGAAACTTTCGTACTTGTAGATTAAATAGTACCTTACAGTTGAGATAAAAATATTAAGTTAAGTAAGTACTTGAAGCCTGGAATTAGTTATTTTTTCAGTGGTTGTGACAGATGTGCAAGGTCATCAAAATCGACATTAATTAACGAAAATGTCTTTAAAAATAAAGGATTAGTTACAGAGAATAGAATGATCATCCTTATCATTCGTTTCAGACGTGTTTAAAACCGATTTCCTGTCGATTCGAAGAGGCAAATAATTAATCTTCTCTTGTTTCGAATTCCTTCATATCCAAGGCCTCCCATTTAGAAACCTAATAGTCCACATCATCGTCACTTATTAATCCCATCCAACCCACGCTGTACCACCACCACTCCCACCCATTACAACTATTAAGAAGGAATGCTGAAAGGATTGTCATCAGGCAGTAGATATAAATTTTAATGGCCGGTCGGGTGGTCGCGAGATTATGCGAATGTTCGGGGGTCTAATGTACCCCAGCTAGGGACTCTATGGGGTGGAAGAAAATATGGAATATTCCTTTTGAAACTTTTGGTATACACAAACATTTATTGCTGAACGAAAGTGCCTAAATTATTTGCAAAAATATAGATATTATAGTAGGGGTTAGAATTCATAACAGATCAATGTTTATGTGTGGCTTGAACCACTCACAAAGGGCTGTGTGATAAAGAATTCAAGTAGGTACGTAGTTGATGTAAATGATCACTTTTTGTGATCAAACCGCCCATCATGACAACTTATAAAACTTTCTAAGCATCTATTTACGACAGGATGATGTACTACTAATAACTTACTGCGATCAAATACATGCAAAGTGTTAACACGTTAAACTAATCCATAATCTCAATATTCGTAAGAAAATCCTGCTTAGTCCTTGCCCATCCCTTGCCACAGCCACCCTATCTGAGATAACGGTATCTAGTGGCGTCCTGCGCTTCATTAGTTAACTAACAGCCAGTCAGTTTAAATTAACCGTCTCCCGGCTAACGGCGGCGATATCAAACAGTAGTGCTGATTATTCTGCTAGATTACACTGCATTTAGAAGTGGAAGGGTGATGACTGTATTTAGGGCAGCTTTTTGGTAATTTGCAAAGGTTTTTCACGGAATTTCTAGCACCAGTTTTGAAAAACTGCAACTGTTTTCTCGTACATTTTTCAAACCAGTGGCTATGAGGATACCTACAGATAAAAATCTCTTACAAAAAAACGCAGTAAGAAACTTTTTAGTCCAGAAAGGCGAAAATAGCAATCGCCTTCAAATCTTTTCGTAATTCTACGACTTTCAATATTACATAACAAAAAACCTTTTTATTAACTTATGTCAGTTCCATACTCATTTAACTTTTTCATCATCGTTACCGCTGATAGAATGTCACTTTAATACCTTCTAAACTAAACCTAACTATGCAGATCTGTCCTTGATAGTATGTGGGGGCTAATGTTACCACATAATCGAGTTACTGTCCACCCTCCCACTGCCCTGCGGACACAGCTCTGCCGTGCCCCTGACTTTGATAGCGTGAAAGTTTCGTCACACCCACTCAACGTACGCAAACTTCGTTACTTGCTTTTAGGGATAGGAAATATATGGATAAGAAAGAAAAATGAAGACGGGAAAAGGGTTTTTAGCAATCCGATGAAAATCTGAAAATATTGAAACAAGTGCTGGAAATTAAAGTGTTAATCTTAAACTGGTAGGTAGATAGATGAATACTTTCTCCTGGATATTTATCAAGCCTTTTCGAAGGTCGTAGCCTCGTAGCCCCATTAAAATATTATTCTACCTCTATGTCAATTTCTTTGAGTCGACATAAAAATGGCACGGAAAATGTCTGGTAGTCAATTTTTTTTATTTTGTGAGAACAATTTTCCAAATTTTACAATGTCACCTTGAGTATACCTACATACATTGTGAGTAATTCCAGCTTGTCGAGTCGACGTCGACTGCGAATCAATCGCGTTTGATGGGATAACTCGCGCCACCGGCTATGCGAATGTACTCGTGATACGGTGCAAGTTAGAGCGGGAGCGACATATGTAGAAAGGTATATACCTAAAAATAGTATCTATAACGTAATACACGTTAAAATTAATATTGTTCTACCAATATAACCAAGGACTGTAGTAATAATTGTAACTGAATAACAGGGATAGAATGAACAAATTGACATCTTTATGTAAGTCTTAGTCGCGATCTTTATTGTTACTTAGTACGTGATTTGACTTATGTTCCCGTCCTTTTCTTGCACTTGAAGTTTGACAGTTGTATGTCAATGTGAGAATAAAAAAATGTTAATTATACATTATGTCATACAATGTACAATTTTCACACCATAATTTTATTTTAGCTGTACGTTGTTATTATTCTCGTTAACCCTTTCAGCACTGCTATTAAAAGTGGTCACACGTCTATATAGCCGGGCTCTTAACGACAGTGCCGACACGCGATATTTGAACCGCTGACCTATTACTTTGTATTTTTGCTAGTGTATGAATTAATAATACAATGTAAGTTTAACGCGAATTAACATTATGACGTAATTTGAACTACGAAAAAAGAAGAAAACTTTCTCCTTTGTAACACCCCCCCTAGATTATCAACTTTTCCTTAATATTAATCTTATTAATGTGTTAGTTATGCCAGCACCCCGTTTTCAGCGTTTTGCATCCAGTCTTCTACAGTTTTTGTGGGCAAAATACTTTCTTTACCTCAAAATCGCTACCGATTCATCTTTCGCTTCTCTGACCTCATCCTTCCAATTTCCCACAAGGGCATCTCTCAATCCAATTGCGACATGTAACTGAAATCCTCAGTAACAACGTTCAGATATTGACGTGGCGGTGAAAATGGCGAAAATATGTTATTTATTCATACTAACATGCTTTGACGTATTTCTTCAGATTCGCTTTGGATGGAAGCCATCTTGATGCCGGCTTATATCTGAGTGACGTCAGCTTTGGAAGGTTAACACCCAAATGTGGGTGTTGAAGAAAAAAGGTTAATACAGGGTGTGGCAGAACCGATAATAGGTACTCCAGCAAACCAAAAGTTAGATAACCGACTTTTAATGAAATGCTATTCTTTTATTTTTCAAATGGAAATATTAAAAAAAACTATAACTAAGGTTTTTTCCCGATTTCGTTTACATGCTTTAGTCAATAATGTTAATTTATTAGTACAATTTATTAACTAATTTAAGAACTTACAGACTTATAATATAATTTTTCAAATTTTTCGGGTGTAGTTTTCGAGGGTGCTAAAGCCGATAGTGAGGTCAAAATGTAAATCCAAGATGGCGGCTGTTGTTTTTGTTTTAAATCATACATGAGACGGAACTTTGTTCCTGACGGGGGTCGGACCGCATACGTTTTATTCTCTCATATAGAGGTTGATAAAAAGTAGTGTTCACGTCGGGAGCAACACTGTTTAAGCTCGAGTGACGTACTTTGAATCCCTCGCTACTATTATTGATCGAAGCTCGCTATGCTCAGGATTCTAGTCTAGAATCCTTCGCTCCGCTCTGGATTCAAAGAAACACGCCTTAAAAATTGTTGTTTGCTCCCTAGGCAAACAATCTACTATTTTTAATGCCCCATGATTATTTCCCCTCCTTTTTTATGTACTTGTACAGTCAATAATTAATTTGAAACAAGGGCCTTCAAAGTTCTTTAAACTTTTGTTATCACTATTTAGTTACAATATTTATTGGAGTTTCGCCAATTCTTATAAAAACAAGCTTGTATCTTATTCCCAAAACGTTCCCACACAGTAAATTTCCTATTACTGAAGTCGAAACTTTGCTGAACGCGATGCACAAAAACAAGCGAAGCCTTCTGACAAACATTATGAAAGTTATTAACTACGACCGGAAGTTGCTGAAAAAAAATTACTACGTGTTTCCTTCGCGTGCTCCCCGGACGTAACGCAGAGACACTGGCGGACAGAATAATAGGCACGTTGAGGTTTTTTGGTAGGACAAAATGGTACGCCCATATTGTTTTTGTGGTATAGTTGTGGCTTTTTGTAGACTGTATGTCGATGTTAAAGTAGACATTTTATTAGGTACTATATTTTAATAATCTTATGAACTTATTTTAACTAAACAAGTTCAAAATTGGGTCCGATTATGTGCGTGGATGGCTAGTCCTATGTGACTTTTTTACCTTTTCAAAGTCTTACTAATGACACTTCTTAATCCTATTCAAGAAACGCAAATCATTATTTGAGATCAGACTTTTTTATACGTGCCAATATAGTGATGTAATTTTATTCCGGCACGCCAATTCGCAGCTGCTACATTGTCTCCTTCAGAACAGCAACAATAAAATCGAACAAATATCACCAGTTTTCTTAAAGTTTCCGGTCGGAAGTAAAAGGTCTTACATTGTAAGGCTATATTTAATTTAATACAGAGGAACAGGTTACAAGAGTCATGTATCACATTAACGTTAATAAAGTGTCAAGGAGTGCGGGTGACGTCATTAACGCGATTTATTTGTGAGACATCGGCTATAAATCTTTGGTAGAATCTTATTCTTGCTGTTTTTGTTTAAGGATGAACAGTATTTAAGCGATAATCGTCTTTCGGTATTTTTACGTCTTTTTGTTGTAAAGACAAAGACTTATTCACAAACTTGACATTTATAAATCTTTTTTTTTTTAAATGAACCACTCTTTTTGTTATTACGCGAGGAAGAAAACACTATTTTTTTTGTGTAGGTTCTTTCATTTCTAAATGTAATTCGAAGGAATTGGTATAATATTGCTATTTTCTTTGGATTTGTCATAGTCTCAATAAAAGCCTATACCTAGATATAAAGGTAATAACAATGTGACTCACCGTTATCTGCAGTCGAAGCCTCATCGACAAACGGCAGGATACAGGTGATGTTTAAGGAAACCGGTTCGCTTTCCCTTTTTTGTAACTAGGACGAGTTTTGCTCTGAGCTCCACTGAAATAAAACACATAATTACACTATCATGACTTATATACTACTTAACAAATCTGTACTAAAGTGGTACAGGTTTGTCTTCGAAAAATGTCCTAGAAACTGACTATTGAAATTTTCACAACGACTTTTGTCATAAATATAAGAGAATAAAATTAGATTAAAAGGAAAAATGAACACAGTTATTGTCAGTGATTAAAATAAACTTTTTCAATTTCCCTTTTTTCCTGTCCCCCAGTGTACCGCTACAGGGGTGTAAACAGGCGCGCAGCAGACAAACAAATAATAAAGGGAACTACGCGGAGCGTCCCGCTGTGTTCTACTCCTTCTAATTTATACTAGCCTAGTACTTTTACGGCTATAATTACAGAGTTAACATTATACATATTTTGTTTTATTTTATGTACGCGTATGAGTAATTAAAATTCAAGCTATGTACTCGTTATTAACATTTTGTTTGTTCTACTTTGTGTTTTTATTTTACCTTGTTGCTACTACACAGATAGTGGCTGTATAAAGGAAATGTTAAAGTTAAAAGCTCTAAATATACATCCTGCATAGCCAACTCTTTTCTTCACTTTTTCTTAATATGATTTAAAATTACGTTGTCCTAAAGACTTTACATTTCCCATCATGAAAACGCAAGTATTGGTCACAGCTACCAGGATTCTCAGTCGCCTAAACAACTTAGAATTACTAGCTTTATGAAGTAAAAATCCATTTGCTAAGCGCGGTGATAACGCCAACACTACCTTACGTGACTAGTGTTGTAAGAAACCCTTCCCTTATTTCTCTACTAATACGTCGATGTCGTGAAGAAAACATTTTTCTCGTCGACCCAGCTGTGTTGACAAGAGCCCTTGTCTCTATCAACACTCCACAATAAAAGGGAAAATAATAACAGCCGTCAATCAATACGTACGTCACTAGATGGAAATCGGCCGCGCCTACAAAAACACGCCATGTTAATAACCAGCACAAAAACAAACACTTGTGCTGTTAACTACGGTTTCCCAACACATTTGCAAGTTTAATCGACGCAAAATTGCAATGATTGTTGTCTAAGTTCACGTAAACAGGTAATAAATTGTAATCAAGCTGGGCGTGGGTTGACTTGGAGGAGGAAGCGAGAGCGGGGGACCGGGCTGAAGCGCGTTTATTTTGGATAACGATAAATTTTGAGTAAACAAGGTATAAAGCTTTCATTGTGGAAATGTTTAATACAAATTTTTCTGTCGGTTTTTTAAAGTGAAACTTTTATTACATCGTCTCAAACTTTTTCGTCTGTGTGTTGCATGTCGCGTGACGGTCGACCGCGGAGTAGGGATAAAGTGAAAGGCGCTCGTCAGAGCAGCCAAGGCGGCGCCTATAGTTCGCTTAAAAGTTTCACTTTTACCGTGGTTTCATAAAACCACACAATCCTTTTTTTTACCCGACTACGGCAAAGCCAAAAGGAAGGGTTATGATTTTAGCAGTCTATGTATGTATGTTTGTATGTATGTATGTTTGTATGTATGTATGTATGTATGTATGTTTTTACGTGTGTTCCACCGTAGCGCCTAAACTACTAAACCGATTTTGATGAATGAAGTATCAATAGATTTGTAATAATGATCCGGGTGACATAGGCTATATAATTTTTCCCTAAATTTAATTTGGTGGACTTTACACGTAAATTTCTAACCTCGAAAAAAATTAAAATGGGATGATCATGACATGTTTGGTATCAAAAGAAAGGTCTTGACGAGCACATTACAAATATGTATATAATATTATATTTTCAAAGTAAACAAATATGTTAAAATCGTTAAAAACAAGCAAAAGTGAGACTGCGCTACGTAGTATCGCAAGATGTTACCAACGTGCAGTTAATCAAATCTTCTCAATAAGTAGTACCGATTTGTAATTCCACTCTTATGAAGAAAAACAAGTACAACGAAATATTTATATTTTGGATTTCTTCGAAGCTCGATATCGTTATATGGTGTTGGCGTCGAAATAAATCGCTCTATGGTTTCGTTCAAAGCACTATACACTGCTATCGGAATTTAAAATAGGTTAATTACTGAACTATTGTATTACTCTACTCTTATTTACGTTTATCAAGTGTAAAAACGGAAAAGTATAAAATAAAAAATAAAGTTTAAAAAACTGTAACCCGACTACGGGAAAATAAAAATGATCTAAAAAGTACGAAACAAGCAAATATTTCAGACAGAAATCAAGACATAGGTACAAAAATGGTCAAGGTAAAGCCGTCGTCGCATGTCATTATAATTTTGTAGGTGTTCTTGACACCAACATGGTATACAGGCATGCGACCACGGCTTTACCTTGACCATTTTTGTACCTATGTCTTGATTTCTGTCTGAAATATTTGCTTGTTTCGTACTTTTTAGATCATTTTTATTTTCCCGTAGTCGGGTTACAGTTTTTTAAACTTTATTTTTTTATTTTGTAAATATGAGTAACTCTTTTCACTATTTAAATCCCTGAAACAGGCATTTATTGTTTCTCAAATAATTTAATTGTCAACTAATTCTTATCATCTAACAACAAATTAATAAAAACTTACGAAGGTAATGGTATTTACAAAAAAAACCGGTCAAGTGCGTGTCGGACCACGCACAATGAAGGGTTCCGTAGTTGGGATAAATTTATTCCAAAAACAAACTTAACTTTGTATTTGAAAAATATGTTCTCCAATACGGAGTGTATAGGAAAACATGTTTTTGCAACTGCAAATATTAGTTGGTCGATTATTACTCGGTAACTTGTAGAGCCTACTCAGCTGTGATAGTTTTTCTTTTAATTTCCTTATATAAACTACTGTTGTGATTTTTTTCACATATCCAAAACCAACCATTTAGCTGGTACCCCTACCAGCTAAATGGGTACACTTCACTCTAACAAAAATTTGCACTTTAAAGCTTAATATTTCGCAAACGGATCCCTGAATCCAAAAATGGTTTTCACAAACTCACAATTTTTTTTGAAGGACCTTTCCAATGATACCCCACACCAAGAAATTGAAAAAAAAAACATCACCACTTTACGTGTAGGCGAGGACCCTAAAAACTTTTTTTCATCATGTTGTTTTACCACTTTGTCGGCGTAACTAATATGTATAAACATGCCAAATTACAGCTTTCTAGTACTAAGACTCTCGGAGCTAGACCGTGGACAGACAGACAGACGGATGTGACGAAACTATAAGGATTCCTTGTTTACTGCGGAACCCAAAAAATCAGGAATTCAAAAAGTTTTGTCCTTCGGAACTGAAACAAAGACGTAAAAACTTACAAGAACATACTTGTATGCTGTGTGCTGCCAAGGACCAATCTTTACTAAAGGGGTCCAGCTCATCCCGCCATCTCCGGCTGGGCCTGTCGCGATGACGTCTACCATGAAGTGGGACCCACTGGGTCGCAAGTTTGTCGGTGGGTCGTCTGATATGCGGCTGATGTTTCCAGCCCAATTCCATTTAAGAATAGTAGCTTTCCGAATGACATCATTTATTTTAGTGATGGAACGTATTGTTGTATTCTTAACCCGTTCTACAAGTTTAATACCAAGAATACTCCGTTCCATAGCAATCCGCGTGGACCTCTGCTGAATTGTCAAGGACCATGTTTGAGAACCTTACGTGAGGATGGGAAGAATACACACGTCGATGAGTCTTCTCTTGAGGGATAGAGGAAGATCGCCCTTCATTAGATCTTTCATGGCCCTATAGCTCTTCCAGGCATTTTCGGTGCGTCTTGCAACTTGTTTGTTTTGTCTTACCTGGAAAGAGAGTATTTGACCAAGATAGAGATACTCATCGACATATTCAACCTCTCCGCCCCGGGCACCCGCCACGGTGATCCTGCGATGCGCAGGGCCTGATTAACCCTTGGGCTAATTAGGCTGCAGCCTAGGGCGCGAGGATCGGGGAGGGGTGGGCGCTGAAATCGTGTCTTCGCATGCACTAATCTAGCATCATTGCGTCTACCCTACATATTTCAACTAGACCAAGACAGAACACTAAAACTAAATGCACCCTAATGTTGAATGTCATGCAGATCGATCTGAAAACTTTTATAGGTAGTATGAACCATGTTAAAATTTTCACACTACTACTCTACTCACTTACCTACTACTTTTTAGGCCGTCCCTACCTAACACACCTGACGGGGGCGCGTCCTCATAATCAGCGTAGGGCGGTCAGAACTCTTGATCAGTCGCTGGCGATGCGCGCTTGTGACTTAAGGCGTGCCAAATCACAGTAGCAACTAACTGTTGGTTGTCATGCAAGTCGTCGAAACAATTGCATCGCTGCACTCAGTTGCGTCACAGTTGCTATGTGCACGCGCACGTAACCGTACGATCAGCGAGACTACCAATAGACAACCAGTTCCATAAGCACATCCTTCCATTTTTTTAAAACATTGGTAGGTACATAGGTGTCTCAGATTTATTTTTCTCGAACTACTCTACTACAGGAGAATATGACGTAGGTATAGGTAGGTCTATTTCGGACACTGTTCAAAAACCTACAGAAGTGCATTGTCCACATAACGGTACCATTACGTAGCCAACTGCAGGTGACAACTGCAAGCGACGTGTTGCCGCGACACGACTAGATTTTATGTGTAATCTTATGTATTTCCCTGAAGGCAATGTGTCGCCAGCTCATCATCATCTGCTTAGCCTTTTCCCAACTATGTTGGGGTCGGCTTCCAGTCTAACCGGATGCAGTTGAATACCAGTATTTTACATGGAGCGACTGCCTATGTGACCTTCACAACCTAGTTACTAGGTCACACGAAACCCCTTGGTAAGACTGGTTGTCAGACTTTTGGGCTTCTAACTAGCCGTAACGACTATAAAAGATCTACAAATGACAGCCGGGACCAACGGCTTAACGTGCTTTCCGAGGCTCGGGGTCTTGGTATATAAAGATGGTCACCCATCCACGGACCAGCCGCGGCAAGCGTAGCTTAACCTGATCGATCGACCCGTGCAGCTGTTATTACTTAGCTACAAGTCCCTCGCCACATCCACGTGCTGCGTGCAACGTGTCGCCAGCTACGGAAGGTATCATAGAAACCAGTCGTGTCGCGGCGACACGTCGCCTGCAGTTGCCGCCTGCGGTCGGTTTCGGAATGGTACCTTTATGTGGACAATGCACTTCTGTAAGTCACAGACCGATACCAGCAACAACATACATATAGAATCTCGCGTTTTTCCCTTGGTAATAGGCAGAAACTACAAAACGGCACGTGCATGTTTTTTTTTACGGCAGTTTTGGCGCCCCTGTTGGATTGGCGCATTATCAATCGATAAAATGTGATTTCCTAGTATGTTGATGCTAAGATTTCCATTTTGAGATTTTTTTTTATTTCGCGGGCTTACTTTGCGCATCCCCATAAAAGACTGACGGGGGCGGCAGACGGCAGTATTTGCCCCGCCTCAAAAAAATCTAGATCCGGGGCTGACTCCTATACCTAGGTGTGGCCTGGTATTAAAAGTTCGTCCTGAGTTTTACGTGCTCCGACCTCACAAATCATCCACTTGTTTAGTAGCCAAATTAACACAAAGGTCAGGTCAAAAACAGAACCCCGGACCTCTGCCCACACCGTAATCAAAGTTTACTACAAAGATAACCTCGATAATCAGCTACTAAGGTACAAAGTGACCTCATGACCCTTAATGGTGCTTTTAAGTCACAACATCGCGTGTTCCTACCCTATGTGTCACTTTTCATGTTAATTTTAACCACAGTTTGAACCGCCGTTCTTTTCTAACCGGCGTTAATGTCTGATTGGCCGACAGTGTAATTTATTACTATGTATATGTTATCTTTTTTATTGGAGTTTAGTGGCGCATATTATGTATTTTTAGATATACAGTCGCATTTCAGTTTCAGTTAAATAAAATGTTGGTTTTCGTAGTTTATTAGTGGAAAGTTTAGTTCTTAATTAATGCGTTTTTCCTGATATACTTTTATTTATTACTTTTTATTTTAAAAGAACGTAAACGAAGCAAAAAGAGTATGAAAGGATCGTAGTAGGTGGCATTATGTAGTTTCTGTTAGGATTTAAGGTTGGACACTAAAAGAAAGACCGTTCTAAGGATTTTAATAATACGTTTATTATCCTTTTCTTTATATATTGGAAGGTGTGTTTTAATAGTATAATGTGAGACGTGTGATCCTGCACAAGGCTATAAGTATAGTACAGTCACTATGAGAAACTAAGGATTTCATCAAGTGGTTAAGGGCGGGCTCCGATAGTAAAAAGTAATATTTATGAGTTAGAAAGAGAAAGACTATAGTGTTGAAGTAGGATCGATTTGTTTTTGCTAAACTCCAACAGTTTCTGCCTACCCCCCATTGGCAGAAGGTGTGAGATTTTGTACGTACTTATGTATGTATGTATTATAAGAACGTTACTTCTTCTTTATTATAATAATAGACATGGATTTTTCGATGGAACTGCAATTTGTTCTCGACATTTTAATTCGCTTTCAAACCCAGATAAAGGTAACAACAGCATATTTATAGCAACTATAATTAAACAAGTAATAAATAATGTCAAACATGTATAATGATGATATAAGTGCTACTAACACTGCTGTCACAACATTGTGGCGAAGACACGTTGTTTACTTAATTGTCATTTATTGTAATTAATTTATGACTAACTCACATAAAGGTACCTTCCAGTTAATTATTAACTATAAGGTTAGGGCTATTCTTGGTCTTTGTTATTAAATACGATAGACTGCGTATGGTACAAAATTAATAAAGATAAAAATATATACACTAAATAAACTTATCTAATAACTAACAGATTATTAAAATAAAAATATTATAACCTAACCAAAATATTACGTCAAAAATTCCTCCGCATCGCTGTCAATTGATAATGTACCCAAGAGACTGGCCGCATTGCCACGTTGTATGGCAATGCTTAGCCACTGGCCAAGGTAAAAACCAGCCCTTGGGTCACGGGAACTGTCCACCAACATAATTAGTTACCACTCCTATTTTGGTCCAATTTAGCAGCTGCTTTCTATGTTTTAATATAAAAGATTCTGCATTCATTTCAGCAATCTGTTTCATCCAGGTCGCGTTAAGTGTAATTGGGTTTTGCCGTCCAGATTTGTGCCCGGTTGATGGCAATAGGCTCGCCTGCTATTACATGGGACTTATATAACTGGCGAAATAGAGGTGTTCTATGAGTGTCTAACCCTTCTTGGAAAACAGACGGGATGTTAAAGTGTGTGTGTGTGTGTGTTTTCATTTGACTAGTCATTTAACGGATGCTTCTAAAGTCTATTACTAACATAGAGGTTAGCAAATCATATTTACGGCCCAAAATTATAACATATGAAAAACTACAGGCGACTTTTCCCCTAAAAAAGATGCCAACTTTACCCTCACAACGTATCTACGCGGGTACGTTGAAACTACCCACAATTTCCGCCGCACATAACACTAAAAGCAACTTTTCCTGATAAATGGCCTCGCTGTCCGACTGAAATATTTTCCGAAATATTCGCCGACCGCATATCCTATCACAATGTCTCACGGAACCCTAAAACAATAGGCCAAAGTTGATGCTCATAAATCCTTCCGACTATTGTTACCAAAAACAAAGAGGGTATACCTATCTCTTTCACACTTTAAGCACACGTATTATATTTGTCTCTTTCTAAAGCAGTCGCTGCGACTATTTCCTGTTGCCTAAGACTTAGATTGCTTGTATGGTTAATCGAGCAAAAAGTAAACTAATTTCGATGTTATCTTTCTATTATTGTGAATGTTTGTTTATACATTTTTAAAAGAATGGACGGACTGTGAAGTTTCAACGCTATGACTCGCATAATATAATTTTACAAGAGTGGGTCTGTAGGTTTGGCATGCAGTGTAAATGGAAAAGAAGTAAGTACGTATTAAAAAAAATAAGGACATTTACTAAAAAATACTATGTGATTAAACGTCTCAAAAAATTAAAGAATCATTCCCTTTCATTTAGATTTTTCATCATGAAAGTACTGAAAACCTAAGTACTTTCAAGATATTGCTTACCTGACCTAGCCTGAAATCCCTAGCTGTAGCTCAGAAACCTGAAATCGCTCCAGAATCACAATAACGTGTTATCTGGACGTGCATCAGCAGGCGCGTTCACTGATAACTATGCACCGATGCACGCTGGCAGTGACGGGAAGCGTGGCCAGTGAGCAATGTTGTTATTTTTTTAAAACAAATTAGGGGTTTGGTTTTTTGTTTCGGACTTCATAGGAAATTAAAGGTTCGTTTGGTCCTTTCATCATCTTACCTAGATGAAAGCCCATGAAGACATGCAGTTAAAGCCCCTCAACGGCTGACGATACATCTAACTTACCCAAAGCAGTCGCTTTTTATCTTGCTGACCTCATCTTTATTGTCATATTGCTCGTCGACAAGGCTTTTTTGTAAAAAAATACAAATGATAGAATGTGTGTTTATCCAAGTAGAATTAGCCTACAGTTCCAGTAAATCTTATCCTGATTTCGATCACATACTACGATATAACACAAATTGTTTCCAAAACCCAGTGTTCCGGCGAGTAGGCCTGTAATTCGTGAAATGATTAGCATACGGAATCTGATGGTGTTGATAAATTCAATTACCCGGTCCAGTTGTTCTGCACAAAGGTGTGAGGAAAGTGGCCAGCCAACTGTGTCTCCTAGTGGGGCCCGGACTGATGCAGTATTTTGAAAACGCATGCCTCAAATAATTCCGATTTTGCGCTCCTAAAACAATATCTAACACAATCTAATATAATAATTGCGCCTCTTTTTATAAATCTCAAATAATTCTTACTTTGGGGTCCTAAAAATACAAAAAAGCCAAGTAACTGCGACCAAATTGAATTATAGCGCTCACCCAAACAACTGTAAAGAAAAGGCCAAAAAGTTAAAAAGAGGCAATTTTTATTTTTTAACTTTGCATCCTAAGCAAGCCTAAAAAGAGGTTTATTAATTTAAAAAAGCGTGCATCATTAGCAGGCAAAAAGTTTTTAGGTCAATTATAGATTTTTAGGCTTCGCACGCGTTTTTCAAGGAACTGCTTTCAAAAGGATCGGTATGCCATTTTATGATAACTAGCGTTGATCGCTGATGAGTTTTCTTTGGAAAATTAGTAGTTTTAATATTCCCATTCAAATAGATTGGAAAATCAGGTTTCTAGGAAGCCATGACATGCGATAATCGGTTATTATAATATCTTCTCGCCTCGTTTATTTGAATGAAGTGGATGGTTTAGAGTTCCGTACTCGTATACCCTAAGCGTGCCAACGAGACCCTATTACTAAGGCTCCGCTGTCCACCGTCTGTCTGTCCGTTCGCCCGTCTGGCACAGGACTGTATCCTTTGAACCGTGATAGGCGGACATTAGATTTTTAAGCTATTGCATAGCTTTTATCACGGGCTTTGAGCGCGGCGTCCGAATCAAGAAATTCACCCCCCACTCCGCCTACCATGTAATGACGGTTCCCATGACAACGTGATGTTGTCATAGGAACGTAATTTTTGTTTTATGTCATCACGTCATCATCCCAAGTGTAGCGTTGACAAATAGGAAGTATGGAGGTTACAAATGCTATGCAATAGTTTTACCGCGGCAGTCCCCGAGTGCCACACTAGTTTTTTTTTTTTTTTTATGATGATGATAATAACTAACTGATTAACCATGTTACCTAATAACTGGGTTGTAAAGATCAGATAAGTAGTCGCTCCATGTAAAATACTGAATCCGGTTAAACTAGAAGCCGACCCCAGTTTATGTGAATAGTTGGGAAAAGGCTTATCAGATAATGATGATAATGAGTAATTGAATTTATTAATTGAGTTAACCGGCCTAGTTGCCGTACACAAAGCTGTTAGGAAAGTAGCCAGCCAACTGTATCTCCTAGCGCTGGGACATCACTGCATTTTGAAAATTACGGGGCACCGCCATTGTTCGGAGAATGGTTGGTGTCATCGGTGTCCTACATGATGATTATAGGATTCTGCGACTATTGTCAGAGGCAGCCGCACTCTTATATCATACAAGCATGCTAAGTTCACCAATCCGTATGGAAAAGTGGCGATTATTTATATTTTTTCATCTCGTCCATTATACCTAACTACATACATACACAAACACACGCCTTCTTCCCATGGGGGTAGGCAGAAACTACAGAATGCCACCTGCTACGATCCTTACATACTCCTTTTGCCTCGTTTACGTTCATACATCTGGTCATACAGGCACGTCGGTTGCGAATACTACGCACTTGACCTTTCTGAAGAACATCACCAATAAGGTCAGTATAAGTCCATTATGTATTGTGATATCTCAACTGTGGTTCGTTTGGGGCTATTGATGAAGGACTCTCAATAAGAAGTCTTCCATCATATATTGGTAGGTATTTTATTTTTCATTCCGTGGCTTAAAGCATTAACAGGTCTTTGGGTCCCTGTTTTGTATTCTATCTTGAAATTATGTCAAACACATAATCTCCATCACATAAAGAGCTTACTTTATAAACCTTTTAGAACAAAAGCCCTGTCTACAGTATTTAGTACATGAGATGCTCATCTCGCATCATAATTAACTGGGTATAATCCGGCCAAATTGTGTAGTAGGTGATGTCGTAACGTTTTACGATAATCGCGCGGCGTCGTGTCCCGGCGCGGTTATAATAGGGTGGAGACGCCATGAGATGGAGCGGGAACGGGATAATGTAATTTCGGTTATTATGTTATTATTATTATTTACAAAACTTTACTCATTTCGTGTAGGTAGGTACTACGAAACGGACGTACCTACCACTGAATGGAACTAAGTAAAATTAATAAGCCACCTTGTGGCTCTCGAAGATAAAATACCTCGGTGTAAGGGCGTTGTGCGTCAGATAAGCAGCTTTACCTACACCAAATGTCATCATCATCATCAGCCTACAGCAGTCCACTGCTGGACATAGGCCTCTCCAATTGAACGCCATTCAGCTGGATTCTCGGCAACTCTCATCCGGCTGCTATCAGTCACCCCGCTAAGATCGTCGCTCCACCTAGCCTGAGGGCGTCCTACCTAACGTTTGCCGATTCGCGGTCTCCACTCAAGAACACGTCCACCCCAACGGTCATCGATTCTACACGAAATGAAAAGTCAAAGTCAAAGTCATTTATTTGCTTTAAATGCGGTTACAAAGATGTTATTTAAGTATTCTTGTGCGATGACACATTTCGCCATATTTTGGCATGCAAATGGGTAGTTCTTCAGAGACGAAATTTTCGATTTCTATGGGTATATTTTCTGTAACCAACTAACAAAACGACATGTAATTTTTTTTTTGTACAGTTTATCTATGTCCCTAACTGGGATAAATTATATTTTTCAAATAATTGCTGACTAGGTACAAAATAAAAATATTTGAAGTTTGTTCTTCTGATTCATATAACGCGTCCGTTTGCCATTTTCTGGAACTAAATGGTCGATGTCGCATTTTCCCTTTGATAAATCAATATAAATTATAATTATATCGAAAGGAAATGAATTGACTTCTTACAAAAAAAATGAGAATTAGTTATAACTACGTTAGTGTGTTTATAAATATGTAAATAAGAAGTGTCCGGCGTATAATACTGATTAATGTGGCGTAAGCTGCGCTTGACCGTACTTGGTCGGGTAATAATAATGAGAGTCTGGCTTCCCGCGCGGGGGGGACCCAGTCGTGCAACGGACGACCTAGAAGGTGGACGTGCGGCTGGTTGGCTTAGATCTGGGTGTTACGAAGGTAATCATCTGATTCATCTGTGCTTGGTTCAGGTGGCATTCTGATTACACTGCCTATTTTATTAAATTTATTTTCTTGTTTTAAAACTTAATTCTGAGTTTCGTGTGATGCTCTTGGGTTATAGATTCGTGTAGAAACATGACAATACTTAAATCTGTATGTATGATGAGTTATGCATGATTGTTGGCAAAATCCTGATTAATCTGTGCCTGATTCATATAGTCAAAACCCCATATGAATCTTAAAATAAATTAGTTTTTCGCCTCTCCAGCACGAAAGGAGCGCTTTTGTTGCGTAATTCTCCTTGTCAAATTTTTTAGTGTGTACAAGTCAGTAGTTCTAGTCTTATTTATTATATTTACTTAGCTATAACCTTTTCAATAATTCAAAATGGCGAAAACGCACTGGTATTTTTCAAGTTTGCGATTACTAGTGTGGAATTATTCTGAAAAAGGACACGGGAAAGGGGCTCCTGATAGTGTCGGAGGAGTTCTAAAACGAACTACTGATCAAATAGTTGCGAGAGGGAATGACATTCCAAACATTGAAATTCTTGTCAGACACCTAAAAGAACGTTGTCTAGGAGTTATTATAGAAGTGGTTCATGAGTCACTATAGTGAGTGAAATACTAGTATATTAGAGAAAGATATGCTGATTCCCGGAAATTTAAAGGAATTCCGCGGGATCATAAGAACACATCAAGTTGTGTGGAGTGCCAATCAACTTCAGACTTAGGCTATGAGAGAACTTAGTTGTAGCTTGGACAATTGTTCACAAGAAGCCATTCAATGTTCTCATGGTCAACACATTGGTTTTTATACCATAGAAGACATTAATAAACAATAGAGTGGTATAAACGTCAAATCCGCGAATAAAAGAAAGGTGACATCAAAGAAAGCTACATGCAGCTCTTTGATCAAACGCAGCCAAATTAATATCTGGTTCCGAAATTCAGACTGGAAAAGATACGGATACAGCCCAACAAGACTTCGACCTTCCCGATGAGGACAACTTTTGGATGGAGGCTTTGTCAATCGATGAAAAACTTTTAACTCTAAAATTCATCAGAGATGTACTATCGACCCTTTATCAGAAAAGCGTGGATGATCGCTCAGATTTTGACGATGAGGATATTTTCGTGTTTAAAAGGCCTCAATATGATAAACGGACAAAATAGTCTCACGCCATTGGTGAAGATTATACAACATGTAACGTAATTAACGCACACCCTCAAACACCCCAATTAGAATATTATGTTATAATCATAATACATACACTGAATTTTTAATTTAACATGTATATGCATTGTTATTTATTAAATTAGTTATACCAATTCTTGGAGAACTTTTTAGTCATACTATTACGCACGCAACGCACACAGTCGCACAAGCAGTTATCGCGCCGCTCGACTCGACACAACATAACGAAACTACGGAAAAAGCCGACAATACACGATTGTTTACGTTGACGAAATATTATGAAACCAATTATATTTTATTAAAATATCATTGTATGAAATATTAACCGACGACGTTAGAGAAAAGAATTGTTTATTTACGATCTATGTCTAGTAAACATTATGATTGCATCTTTCCATCACACTTTTCAGGCTTTGGACTGTCGACTCTGAATAATTTCGTTTATTGAATATGATACAATGCCAATCGGTAATGAACTGCTGAAAATAAGAGGCGATACGACAACATTATTCAGAGACGGCGTGTTTAAAAGATTGAATCAAAATATTTACAGTAATTTAACAAAAATCAAATAACTTACATATTACTGATTGCCTAAACACTCATACGACGTTGTCTTTTTAACACACTTTCAAAATGTCCACCACCTTGTAAAATACATTTTAATGCCCGTTTTCTTAATTGATGTTTTAATTTAGAAAGCACTTCAGTGTCATTTCTCACTATTTCAAAAGCGTTCACTATCCTATTTTTTAGGTCCTCGGCACTTGTTGTATCATTAAAATAAACTAACGATTTAATGCGTCCCCACAAAAAAAAGTCAAGAGGCGTCAAATCAGCTGATCTGGGGGGCCACTGGACAGGGCCGCCGCGACCGATCCAGCGCTCTCCAAACTCTTCATCAAGGTGCTGCCGAACACTTCTAGTGAAATGGGCAGGGGCACCATCGTGTTGGTAGAATACCTCTTGTAAATTATGAGGAATGTCTTCTAGCAGCGTAGGTAGAGTTTCTCGTAAAAACAGTAAATATGCGTCTCCTGTTAATCTTTGTAAGAAGACTGGCCCCAGTATGTGTGTACCAATGATACCGGCCCAGACGTTAACTGAGAAACGGTGTTGGAAGGAATCCACTCTGCATGCGTGAGGATTTTCGTGCATCCACAAATGTGTGTTATGTTGATTGTACATCCCCACGCGTGTGAATGTACTTTCGTCTGTCCAAATTATGTTCCGCTGCCAATTTTCTAATAACCAGCGGCTGAACTGCAAACGTGGTACGTAATCGTTTGGAGTCAACTCCTGGCATCTTCTGAGGTGGAATGGGTGTTCTTTATCACCACGAAGTGTTCTCCACACATGCATATGACTACATTCAAAGTGTGGCGCTGCTTCTCGGGTACTGGCATGGGGATTCTCATCGAAATAGTCCAGGATTTCATTTTGAAGACGAGTACGTGTACGCACGTTGGCTCCCCTGTCGATGGCTGTGTTTGGACGGAACGTGCCGTGGTCGCGAAGTCGCTGAGTAGCAGCTAACATTGTCCTGCGGGCCACTCTTGTACCATACCTTTGGTTAAACGTTCTGCAAGCTAGAGCCACATTATCACCACACATTGCCAAAGTCCTCACCATTTCGGTATACTGAACATTAGTGTATTGGAAAGACATTGCACGCGAAAGAATATTTGATAACACTACGTAACTTCTTTCCACTAATATTGCCCGCGCGTGACTAATGTTTACATTTATTTATGTTAGCTTTCATCGTAGCCGCGCAAGCGGTGGTACATTGTGGCTATCTCGCTCTATCCTGGGCTTTTAGTTTGCAGGAGAAAGGGAACGAAAGTAAGTAGGTGGTTTATCGGTGTCCTTTGTCCAGTTCCTGTTAGTGTGTGCGTGCGGTCAAATCGCTAAGTTTACCATGCATTTGTAAAGACCTTAACGTTCTTGGAATAAGGTTTATTTTTCTTTATTTTGTATTGAATGATGGAATTTGTATGAATACAAATAAAACTGCGATTTTAAAAGTCTTATTTCTTTGATTTACGGTCCTTTTCAATTTGTTTTGTCTGTACAGCGTTAATATGACAATAATTTCCGTAGTTTTAATTATTTTTGGGATAAAAAATTACCTATATTAAAAATTATATAAATCGATTCAGTAAACGATTCTGAACAAACTATTTTCAGGATGTGCGTTAATTAAGTTACATGTTGTATAGAAAATATTATTGTTGTTGTTAAAATATGAATATTTTGTGAATACAGAGCCCATCTGCATAAACTTTTCATTTTTATTTCTGTTTCTGATTAATCTGTAACAAATTCTGATTCATCTGGGCACATAATATTTGAACATCGATATCTTGAAAACCACTTTATAAAAACGAGTCCCTCATTCAAATATATGTTATTTGGTATACCTATTTTCGTATGAACATATATTATAAAGCTGAAAGTGAAATTAAATTTTGGCCATATGAATCAGTCGAAGAATCAAATTTCGAAGAACTACCCAAATATTATGGTGAGGCTAAAAAGCAATTATCTTCAACTAAAGTTGAAAATGTTTTTTAGACACGAAATTAAAGTAAATTAATCCTCAATTTACACAACACAACTAGTTAAAAAATATATATACATATGATACATTTGGGACAACACAAAATAACAGGAAAAAAATACTTCCACAATCATAGATTTGAATATATTCTTGTCTGTTCTACAATGCATTCCTGTAATGATAGGACCGACAAGAAGTTTTTTTTTAGAAATTCACCTTTGAATAATAAATGAGTCTGTAAAGTTGTTATAATTGTGTTTTAAATAAATATTAATAATAAATGAACATAAAGTAAAATATTGCAGTAAAATTTAGGTAGGTAGGTTACACCATCTTTTTGTAACATTCAATGTCTTTAAAACAAAAAAGGTAAATATTATTTTCTGAAACAGAAAAATAAACACAAAGTAATTATTATTTTCCGGTCAAAACTTGGTCATCCTACAAAATAAACATAAAATCATACGATCGCCGAAACTTCTAAGCGCAAGATATATCTCTCAAACCGCTTATTACGCGCTTATCAGTAAAACATAGCAACAAGCGATGAGCTGTGAAAACGCTTATAAAATAAATGATGTTAACCGCACTTTAGAAGATCAGCTTCAGATAATGATGCAGTTTGCATAAGTTTTCTATAAAGATTAGTTTACATTCAAATGAAAATGTAATTAAATGGGATTCATTTAAATACGACGCGGTCGTTAAAAAAGTGATTTTGAGCTGCGTGTTAATTAAAATTATCTGTTTTCATAAATAATTTGTAAATTATTTTCCTACTTTGCTGTCAGGTCATCAATCTAATACTACTAGAGGTCTTTGTGTTACTTACATTGGACCTGAGGGCCTAGATATAAGATCAATGGTGACCCAGTGGTCGTTGGTTCGAACCCAGATAGGCGCTTTACTTTGTGTATTTAATTTCATCACCACTGCTCTCAAAATGGTGAAGGTAAACATCGTGAGGAAACCGGCAAATCCTAGAACCAAAAATTCGAACCCGTACTGGGCTCGTGTGATGGATTACTGCCCACTCCCTTTCACCGAGAGGAAGCCTGTGTCCCAGCAGTGGGAACATTATAGGCAGATTATGCCTAGATATAGTGACATTCTATCAGAGATAACGATGATGGATAAGTCAAAAAGGTATAGGACTGACATAAGCTACCGAAAAAAACAATTCTGTTAAAAGTCGTTTTAGAAATATCAAACGCTTTGAAAGCGATTTCACATTATCTAGGGCTTCTGAAAAGGTTTTATCACCATAATTTTTTCAACCACCAAGAAATATCAGGTACGAGTTTTTACCTAAATGATGGCGCTGGAGCACAAATATAGGACTGACTATAATAATACGTCCCATTTATCACTTATCTGAACAGTAGTGCTATTCTGTAACCATCTCACCGTGTTATCTCAGGTGAAGTGAGCGTGGAGTGAGCTGTCAGTTGCTAAGGATTGACACTATTGGCAGCTCACTTCACCTAAGTTATCACGGTGAGATTTTTACAGAATAGCACTACTGAAGCCGAAGATTTGTGTTCCCGTGGGTTACAGCTCGCTAGTTACTACATACCACCAATTTGTTACCATCCTAATTTATTTTGTTTCGAGACGCTGTCGTAGATTTACCGAACATACTTCCACGATCTCGAAGTATCTATTCAAGACCTCAAGCACTGCTGACCTCTCTACAAACAATACTCAATTTTATCTTACCTTGTCTGACGCAACCGCCCGCACTTTTCCATCATGTCGCCTCTTTCAGCTATTAAACCAATTTGGTTCGTAAATCATTGTTCAGATGCTGTGTTATTAGACCGGAGCTTATCTGTCGATCGGCCATTTGCATTAATTACTCGTCAATTACGCTGTGCTGCTGTAAAGCGATGTTTTTGCTTGATTGTAAAAAATGTAGTGTGAATTAATTGTTGCTTGCCGATGTAAGTGGGTTGTGTATTGAACACGCCAGGAAACAAACTGGGTTGAATTGTTAATTACTAAACGACTTGCCGTTTTCTGATTGGTTTCCAGGTTTCCAGAAAAAACTGGCCAAGTGCGTGGATTACGCACAATGAAGGGTTCCGTAGTTGGGATGAATTTAGCCCAAGAACAAACTTAACACTTTAGTTGAAAAACGTGTTCTCCCATAATAATAATAATAAAATTGTTTATATATCCAAATAACACACACAAACACAGTTCAAAACAAAGTGGTAGAAGTACAATACCATAAAAATGAAGCTTGTGCACAAGAGATTTAGATCTACCAAAAAAAAAACTATGCATGCAAAAAATAATGAATCCTGTCTGTTAAACTAGGAGACCTGTATCTTAAGAGACAGTGAGTGATATACCCATACATTCCAACTAAAAATGTAACTTTGTACTTACAATATTGAGAGATTTACCAGGTCATTTTAAGACCATAGACTTCTCATAGGTTTTCCTGTAATCTATGGATAAAGAACCATTCTCTGTATTTTTTAAAAAATTCTAGGGTCAGCAGTTTCGGAGATAAGGGGGGGAACGGTCAGTTTTCATATATTTTCTTAAATATCTTTAAATTGTACTTATTTTAAAATTATAAATAAAATATATTTGAGATCCTTGCAACAAGCCCTTTCATTTGATATGTCACACGGTACCAAATTTCAACTTAATCGGTCCATTAGATTTGGAGCAAATTGGCTGTGACAGATGGACAGACAGACAGACACACGAGTGATCCTATAAGGGTTCCGTTTTTTCCTTTTGAAGTACGGAACCCTAAAAACAAGACGCATTTCAAGGGTATTGTGAGTATTGTTCACACAAAATATCAAAATTCTAACCACCAATATCTACCAAGCATGAGATTTAGATTTTGTTAACTTGTTCTTTTGCCATACAGGACCATAAAAATATTCATACTGAAAACAAACAGATTTCAAGAACTTAACACCCTTGTCCCCATATAACGGGGTGTCACATTTATCGTCTTGAATGCCTCTCCATGTGCACAGCGTCAAATAGTGCGTATGTTCGCCATTGTAGTTCTTTTGTTTATAATTACTGATTTAGCCGTGAACAACGGGTTCAGTTCGTTCCGCAGAGTGACCCAGTTTCAGCTGAAGGTCCCGTGAAACACAGCTTGCAGCGGTCGCTAATAGTTATATTGTTTTTCGTTGTATATTATTATTAGCGATAAATTTATGGCTTTGGGGATGTTTTTCATTGGAAACTAGCGCTGATGATTTTTAGATGCAGCCATTCGGTCCTGTGTACGTGTAATTCGCAAAAAAATATATATGTATATACATATGTATATGTCGGCGGTAGGATTAAAATCGAAATGTGGTTGTATTAAGGTACACCTCTACCTAACCCGGGAATTACGAGCGTGATGTTATGCTATGTTATATTATATTATGTTATGTTATAATAATATTACGAGCACCACTAGCTTAGAAAGTAGAAACACATCATTCAGAAATATGAAATTAATTTTCTGCATTTAACAAGCTTTGAGAAAGCAGGATTGCCTAATCAAGTTATCAGAGATCATTGCAAAAGTCAATCTCTGTTAAAATCTCTGTTAGAGAAGAAGCTTCTTTTCTCACAGCCTGGCTTTCAAAACTCACTTTACTAAGCAGTATCTGTGTACATAATACTTAGTGATACAATTAATATTATTAAATGACTCGTCATGTTATTCCGTTGCTATACTCATGTGGATGTTACTAAGTAAACTGTCCACTCGTTAGCTATCTAAGAGATCTATTACAACACACACGACACGTCATGAGAAGCCTTGGTTCAAACACTAACAAACCTAGTTTAGTTAACCCTCACTTTACTTATAAAAATATAAACCGGGCTATTGACGTAAGCACAGTAACCAGAGCGACGATAAACTAACATAAACACGCAATGTTGACAATAATACAGTATTTATAAATGTTATTTTCTTCTTAGATACTGGTTATAACTGGTTTTTCATTATCGGGCTATAATAGTCCTGATATAGAACAACATACGCCTCTTTTATCCGGGGAAGGGCCGAGCTCAATCATTACATTTGCTCTCTGTGAATCAGAGTACGTGCAGAGCAAACAATATTATTAATCTGCCTAACCTTTTACCAACTATGTTGAAGTCGGCTTCCAGTTTTACCGGCCTGGCGACCTGCCTATCTGACCTCAACAACCCAGTTACTGGGTAACACGATACCACTTGGTAAGACTGGTTGTCAGACTTTCGGACTTCTGACGATCTGTACGGCTTAAGGTGCTCTCCGAGGCTACCGTCCATGATAAAACAACTCCACCCATCACCCATCAACGGATCGACCGCGGCAAGCGTAACTTAAGCTGATCAATCGACCCGTGCTGTTACTTAGCCAGGAACCCCTCCTAAATATAGAACAACATACGCCTCTTGTATCCTGGGGAGGAATGAGCTCATTTTCTCTCTGTAAGGCGGAAAACGTGCGGACCATAACCTAAATTTTCCTGATTTTCCAAAAACGTTAACAACGCGTAAAATTGTAAATATGTTATTATTTTTATTCTCAGAAAAATGTAATTTAATAAAAGTCCATAAATGTATAAAATGTTTAAACATCAGCTATGCTGCTAATGAGACACGTGGGCCAATTAAAAAGAATACCCTCTTTCCCCTCATAAGTGGCCATCAATATTCATGAAAATACCTTCGAAGAAATTTTCTTACAAAATTATAAGGCAAAGTAAAACTCCGGGAAAATAAATAAAGATTTTTTGATGTACAATTTTTCATCTTCCGCTGGGCCCGGAGCTGCGGGCCCCTGAGGTAAGAAATGTAAGAATGTAAATTTAGGCCAACGATAAGGAGGGTCCGGTTTCTTACTCGCCCGAAAATGATAGCTCTTCGCGGATGTACAGGCATCACCAATAAAAGTTGTAGGTTATAAATTTTATACATTTTTTTTCCTGGTTCTATTTATAGAATTATTTCTGCGTGTTTTATTTACACGTGGCGCTATAAAATCGCCACGTGTAATAAGTAAGATACACGCAGGAATAAGCAGATAGGTACTATTGTACACTTACCTATATTTAGCTTATTATCATTTACGTACTGGTCACGAATTCAATTTTCATAACTGCTACTAAGAAGCTCTTATTTTTTGTGAGAATATTATCGATGTCGTGTCGGACCACGCACAATGAAGGGTTCCGTAGTTGGGATGAAGAACAAACTTAACTTTGTAGTTGAAAAAACGTTCATCCATATATCGATAGGTATACGTCACGGTCAATTCTCCAACTGCAAATGTAAGTTTTTAACCGTAAAACATTTTTTTTTATGTTATAATACTACAAATTAACGATTTTCACACTTTTTGTGAGACTTCTTGCCAAATGTTATGATTCTAGGTCAACGGGAAGTACCCAATAGGTTTTGATTTATTTGCGAGTATAAAAATATGTCGCATAAAAATCGTCGTATTATTTTATTGCGTTGACTTAGAATCTTTATTTTTTTAGAACTCCAAGGGACCGTAGACGTATTTGATATTTATTTATTTATTTAACAGTTTATGTACACACATATAAACAGATGAGAAGAAAGGAACAGAAAAATACGTACAAAGGTGATGCTTATTTCTATAGAAATCTCTTCCAGCATACCTGCGATAGGAAAGTACAGAGATGTAGACAACGTGTGTAAGAGTAGAAGAGAAAACAGAATACATAAAATAAAACTTAACTATTACTAAAACTTAATTAATACACTACACACACACACACACACACGAACACAGTACACTATTTATACTTACTTTATTTTAATTTGATACCTCCACGCGTTCCTGAGAAAAAGGGTCTTGACAGACAGACGCACGGACGGATGGACAACGAATTGATCCTTTAAGGGTTCCGTTTTTCTTTTAGAGATAGGAAACCCTAAAATTAGCACGTCTAAACAAATTAAAGACGCCCCATCTTCCTTGTATGATAAGCCATTTATATTATTATTATCATGAAGTGATAAATGGACACATCCTTCAAAAACACGCCACTTGGGAAATCGAGAACCCGTCAAAAATAAGTTACACCACAAAAACAATTCCCGTGCCGAGCACTTTTCTCGGCGCGTGTACGGTTTCCCTCCGACATTGATACCTGTTACTATCAGATGGTTCCGAGCCGCTGCGTCCTGCTGATAGCCTGGTCCCCTGAATTATTGCTTCTTACGTCATCTACTAGGTGTTCGACACCAGCTTGAAGGATATGTATCATGAGGGTGGTTGATTTTATGTTAACAGGCAATGGTGCCGATTCTCTTGTACACCGAACTAAACTATCACTAAAATTCCTTACTTTTGACTATGAGAATCTCAAAGCTATTCTGAAAAATAAAAATTCTCTAAATTTAAAAATAATTTTGACACATCTAAATCGAATTTGACAATCGCGACTCCACACGTGATACCTAACCACGTGAATCTTTTTAGAGCCGGAGGCGCGCAGGTGGGGTAGCCTCGACGTGTTTTTAAGGAATTTTTCACTTTTTGTATGGAAAATAAGAAAAATTATTACCTACATGTAGAGTATGGGGGTTCAAGGATTTTATAAAAGGGGTCGAAATTTTCATTATTTTTGCGATCGGCACACCGTTTTCTAGATACAAGCAAAAGAAAAAAAAAAGATATCACTATGCCAATAAATAAATACATACTTTGTATTTGTTTTCGTTAGGGTAAGAAACTAAAAAAAGCAACTGATTCAACAGGACCGAAAATTTTCAATCTACAAACACACGACATTTCCTAAAGTATTTCCGTTGTAAATTTTCTAGTAGTATTCTGATTTCTGAATCACAAAAATATCGTTTTTCACAACACTGATCTCAATTTTCTTATTCTGAAAACATATTTTTGTAGCTTTTCCTGTTAGCAAATCCTCCACGGTATTTGAAAAATTCAACCTCAAAAGGTTCATATCAGTTTTCACATCTCCATACAAACGCTTCGTTGCCTCCCGTGAGATTACCCAACATTACTCAGTTATACTGAAGTTACAAAAGGAAAACTATTTGTTTACATTTCCATATACAAATGCACTTTAAGCCAGTAGATGCTTATTAATTGAGTCTACAATCTAAAGCGTTTTGATTGGCTCTGCTGTTATTTCGATCAACGAATCACTGCAGTTGAAATGACATTTTACAGGATGTAGGTAAACTTTTTGGGTTAATTAGCCTTTCACAAACCATGTGTTAAGCCTGCTCCACATTCTCTGCAAAACTACACGAGATTTGCCGAATACGAGAGTGTAGAGGGAATATTCGTCGCTATTCTTGTTGTCTCGTGTATATTCGTATTATCTCAGTTCCGTATCGGTACATCAAAGGACTCTCGAGTAGTTTTGTGTTTATGTGAAATCATTCCTCCACATTCTAGATCGCTCTCGCTGTCTGTCGGTCGCCAGTCAGCGAGTGCATCTCATCATCATCTGTTTCGGTGTATGGCATTCGTCCAACACCTTCGCTTATTTCAACGTCTTTTCGAAACCTTTTATTCACGAATCAATCAACAATTCTAATAGGCTGCAGCAGCGCATAATGCTACAGCGGTAGCTATTTTCAAGACGTCTATCTCGGTACGAAAGTCGAAGACTACTGTGCCAGGCAAGAATGTACAGCAACGCTCTCGTCTTGCCCACTCTCGGCAAATGTGGAGCAGGCTTTAGCCTCTCATGGTTATCATTTATTTATCAATCTTTGGAAACTGGCGAAATGTTGGTGTACTAGGCACGCCACTGCCTAACCCTTCAGCAACGACAACAACATAACAACACGCCCGTAGTCTACAGCCCTTTGCTGTTATCAGTTGTTATTGGACTTCAATAAAAATAGCAATCCTACCTACCTACTGCAATCGGTCATTTAATCATTATTGTCGCCAAAATTGCGTCTTATTTAATAATTAAATAAGACGCAATTTAGTAATAATTATAATTACTTTTATTTACTTTAATGAATAAGTAACTGTATTATTTAATTTTTACGAAAATTTCATCATATTATCTGAAAAACAACAATATGATGTAATTCACATGTGAGTGCTGATCATAGTAGACCGGTCTCGTTTATAACGTGTTTTAAGTAGATCAAATAATTTCCGAAAAGGGAGAGTGTGTACATTTTAAATTGAACGTAAAATTGCGTTGGAACATTGAATAGTTCCATAAAAGGGGATACTGAGACCATAACGGTATTGTTTCATAATAAATCTATTTCAGTAGAATATAAATATATATAATTTTATAACATAACATAACATCACGCCTGTGTTGCCCGAAGGGTTGGGCAGAAGTACACCCACATTTCGCCAGTTATGTTTAAGTCCCATGTAATATTGCAATGTATAAAAATATATACATTGTGAAAATTTCTTATTATTAATTTACTAACTATTTATACACATTAAAATTAAATAAAAAAAGTGTAAAACATCGTAACGTTAGTAAACGGAACAACAAACCAAAATAATGTCAACGAAACATTTCTCCGCATCGCTGTCGACTGGTCACGTGCCCTTCAGGCTGGCGGTATTGCCACGTTGTATGGCAATGTCTATGTAATGCTTTTCAGTAGTAACAGACTTCATTGTCAAATTAATCATCCGAAAAAATTGTACCACAATTCCTATTTCAACCTATTTACTTTCTAATAATAATAAATAATCATCATGATCACCCTACAATGTTCCTACTGCTGAAACACAGGCCTCCTCTCGGTGAGAGGGAGTGGGGCTTTATCCACCACGCGGGCCCAGTGCGGGTTGGTAGATGTCACATGTCTTCGAATGTTTAGTTCTAGGACATGCCGGTTTCCTCACGATGTTTTCCTTTACCGTTTTGAGAGCAGTGGTAATGAAATTATTTGCATAAAGTAAAGCGCCTGTCCGGGTTCGAATCCACGACTTACTATTAAAGTAAACGCAGTGGAATTTGGTTTTTACTAAATATATAATGCGTGCGATATCAAAAGTACATAACAGTCAAGTGTAGCCTAGCAACCAACAAATTCAAAAATAACCCTGGAAGTGCTTTCCTAACACTTACAACTCGTAAGTCGGGACAGTTACCACTGGGCCACGCTCAATATAACAATAAAAAATACCCTGTTCCCGATACCGGTAAGCTACTATTTTTTATATTTGTAAATATATTTTTTTGTTTTTAAAAATATTAAAAAATGTAAATTATAATGTATATTGATGAAATAAAGGAAATAATAATACCAGCCCTCTGCAGGGCAAAGCCCTCTTCTCATACAGAGAAGGCACGAGCATTGATCACCACGATTACACAAGACGTGTTGGTAATTTCAGACATAATAATTTACTAACTATAGGTCCAGGTTATCTCACAATATTTTCATTCACAAATGTCAGTAATGTCCAAGATAAACTCAGATTAACTCTTCTTTTTTCATTTAAAATTAATCTACGCGGTGGAGAAAATAAATCGATGGGGATGAGAATAAATGTCTTACCATAACCCCGTGACATTGAAGAGTTTGGTGAATCAAAGATAGATGACGTACAACATTGGAGTAAGGTGGCGGTTTATTCCTTACTCAACAAAAGTTTGTGGAAAAAAATGGTGACAGCATTTATTATGTGCTTTGAAATGATAAATAATTATTACCAAATTGTTTTTTTAAACTTGTAGTGTGTGAAGTGGGCATCTATGATTTACAATAGTTGTGTTGAATGAGCACTTAATTATTCTCCATTTGTGCCGATGATGTGACACATTATGTACTGTAGATCAGATACGAGTATCTATTCTAAAAGTCCGTATTGACTATCATTGAAAATACATCCTAGGAAAACGTTATAACAGATCTAGACAAATAACCATTAACCTCTCCATATTCACACAAAAATAAAACATTAAACAAATACATTACACTTCAAAAAGTTTCCTATCTGTAATATAAAATCTTGTGTAACCCGGGTTCGATTCCTGGTGAGATCAAACGTGGTAAACACATAAATTGTTCGCGCGTAATTCCGATGCTCACGCGGCGTGTGCGTGCGCGCACCTAACACGGGCCTGTCAACATTTGGCGCGTCCTGGGCCACAAAATTATAGACGAAGATTGGTCGCAAGCGCTATTGCTGAGAATGAAGTCCTGGGTTCGATTCCCGGGTCGGGCAAAGTGTTTTTGGGTTTTTCCATCTGGAATTTCTCAGTAGTAGCCCGTAGTCTGGATTTATGCCCGGTTGATGACAATAGGCTCGCCCCCTATTACATGGGACTTAAACATAACTGGCGAAATGTGGGTGTACTTTCTACAGGTACACCTCTGCCTAACCCTTCGGGGAAACAAGGCGTGATGTTATGTTATGTTATTTTAAGTTTAATCCCTAAATTTCAAACTATTTAGATAGAGGTATATTTTAAGCTCTGAAATAAAAACACTTTTCCCCAGCTTAAGATTCCCAGTTGAGCTAAAGAAACCTCGGTTTTTTTGTTGAGTCTATTTCAGCACATAATGTTAATAAGCTTGGCGATCTCAAGAGCTTGGGAAATTAAACATTTCTTTTTCTTTTCCTTGTTTTGTCTTCAAGTAGTTCCCTATACATAATATTTTCTAAAACGTTTAACTGCTGTTATAATGTTGGCCACTCCTGCATAGTACATTATAGTTGCTACACGTGGTGCGCTATTTGTATGCTGATGGAGGATTCAGATACGAACACACCAATGTAACTCCATTGACCGGGCATTGTTGATTACATCCAAAACGAACAGTGTTTACATTCATGTACGCAAGTAAATGGGTGAATTTAATAGATTTTAAAATTAGCTGAAAGAAAATCTTTTGATATTTAAAAGGAGTAAACTCCTAACAATGTGACTATGTAGATGTTTAATTTACATTCGAATATCAAAAGCAATCTACCTAGCCTTTTCCCAAATATGTCGGGGTCGGCTTCCAGTCTAACCGGATGCAGCTGAATACTAGTATTTTACATGGAGCAACTGCCTATCTGACCTCTACAACCCAGTAACTAGGTAATACGATACCTCTTGGTAAGACTGGTTGTCAGACTTTCGGGCTTCTGACGACCCGTAACGACTGTCAAAGATTCACGAACGACATCCGGTACCAATGGTTTAACGTGCTTAACGAGGCACGGAGGAGTCTCGGTATGTAAAGATGATCACCCATCCAAGAACCAACCCCGGCAAGCGTAGCTTAACCAGATGGATCGACCCGTGCGGCTGTTATTACTTAGCC
The DNA here is from genome assembly GCA_963680765.1 of Agrochola lychnidis. Taxonomy (NCBI): domain Eukaryota; kingdom Metazoa; phylum Arthropoda; class Insecta; order Lepidoptera; family Noctuidae; genus Agrochola; species Agrochola lychnidis. The sequence continues at coordinate 1,337,840 of OY796867.1, forward strand.
ACGATTCGAATATACTTCTCATATTTAATTTTGTCCACATACAAGATAAAGGTACCAACATTAGTGTACTTTGTTTCATTGAGCGAGCTTATTCAAAATCTTATTATTTTCACTGTGGTCAGTGTGGTCACTTCTCAACATTAACAACGATACAATAGTGTGATAATATTAATAACAGTTAACAGTGTGTTATTAATATTATCACATAAAATACTTATTATTATCGATAATTGCTCTATCGATCATCTTCACACTGTCACCAATAAGATTCTCCACGTGTGCGCGTACGCATACGCCACGCCAACGCGAATAATTAACACCAGTGATGTCACTCAATGACGTATACATAAGTTTTCGAGAGTTATAGAACATTGCTATCATTTTGGCTGGCTTGAGATAAACATGTTTTGATGTGATGCAAATAACTGAAGTCGTCGGGAGTTTTATCTGTTTTTGAGTATTTTATTTATTGTCTGTTGCTGACGTATGTACTGATATAAATACTAATTGATATCGCACCAGTAATAAATTAAAAACAATAATAATTAATATGTAGTTAAATGACTTCTTAGTTGCACGATAACCTGCGATGGCACCTTCCGCATTTTGTATGAGTTCGTACTGCTGAATAGGCCTGATAACTGAAGCTCAGTGTTTTGTCCTCCTGGTTGGGAGAAACAGAAAGAACATCCTCTTAAAAAAAAATACCAGTAACATGTCAAGCATGATAACTATGCCTGCTGTATCTATATTTGAACTACCAGGCGGTCAACCGGAAATCCAGCACACCGAAACGCTGTTCGTCTCTGCTCTGGGCGTTTGTAAATGGCTCAGTGTATCGGCTGCAAGCTGAAATGTGTTTTGTGGAAGGGACTTAGTAACGACAGTTTGGAAAATACTGAGGAGCAAACCAAGTTCTAGGAACAGCCTCCATATTTATAAAACCTCAAAATGTATTGATTAGCGTATGTAACGGCACGATGCAGGGGATCTTGGTGTCCGTATGGATTGAGGAGCCATATCTCATATTTAAACACGGATACTACCAATATTTAGTAGAAAGTTAGGCGATTTTGTAGGCCCGATCCTGGAATTTGTAGTAAAACACTTTAAAAGATACACGACTTTTAAGGTGGCTCCTCAATTCAGACGTCTGAATTGAGGAGCCACCTTACAACTCTAAACCTAGCCGAATGATATTTTTGAAAATTTGGTAGGATTTAGTAGTACTTATGCGTAATCTCTACAAAAAAAAATGAGTTTTGTACGGCTGAATTTGAGATAGCTACAATGTTTTGATTTTTCATAAAAATCCATAAATTTCACCGCGCTGTTTCTCGGAAAGTAATTAACCAATTACAACATATTTTTAGTATAATTTAGTAGTAAATACGTTCTAATTTGTAGTATAAAAATAAAATGGAAAAACTACATTATTTCGCTAATACAACACATTTTATGTGGCTCCTCAATCCTGACGGTCTACAGAAAATAATATGTACGTAGCTACTAAAGTAGTTGATCAAATCGGATAACAATAGCACCAATATTTAGTAGAAATTTCTACTAAATATTGGCGTAATCCAAAATCCTGTACATTCAGTATTTCAAAAGATATTAACAAAATAAACATTCCTTAACAATCTAATGTGGTACGAGAGCCCACGACCAAAACTATATCACATCGTTTTAGGGTCAAAACCGTATAAAATCGTTAGTTTAGATGATTCCTGAACCCAACTCGGTGGGAAGTTTTACGGAAGCCTATTTCTGCTATGTCAAAAAAAAAATAAGCAGACGGTTTCATCACAATATGCCTGATATTAAAAATGTACATAGTTTTCGTAATTTTATTACAAAAAAGTTTGTTTTCAGACATTTTGCGTGTCACATGTGGACTGAGCGCATTTTCAAAAAATGATAAAATATTTAACCTATCTGTCTCAGCAATCTGGTTCAATTATTTTAAAATCTTTTGTATGTTTACTGAAAACCTGTTTTTAGAAATTTTAAATGTCATAATATATAAGTCCAAAAACAAAAAGAACGTTTCGGAGTCGCCCGGCTAACGCTCGGTGCTTGTTACGCTTACGACACCGATGACGAGTTCGACAATAAAAAAAAATGAATTTAATTTAAATAAACAGTTATTTTCAAACGTCATCCCAGTTTTCTTTTGGCCAATTTATTTAAAAAAAAAAACCTTTTTCAGTTTGATGGTTTCGGATAAGCTCTTTATTAATCGTACGTAAAAACGATTTATTCTGAAAAATGATTTATTCGCATCAACTGACCAATGTACACCTTTTTTTTTTTTTGGTGGGAAATTATCAAATAACTTCTCCCGCTCTGGGCGCAGCGGGAGGGCGTGTCAGACTCTTACTGACTAAAACCCACCCGTATTCCTTCAGTTGCCGTGTTGCCAGGGGGCCACGATGTCCCTATCGGTTTTCTTCGAACCCCCGGCAGACATTGGCCCTAGCGGACCCCGTCAATTCTGCTGACATCTCTTTGAGGCGCGCGTGGAACACAACGCGCCGTCGACCCGGGCTTGGTCCTTATTGAACGGCGAGCTGCCCATTGCTCACCGTCCGCAAGCCCGCGCCTATGGTGGCCGGAAATCTGCCTGTGATTCCCAACGCCCAGGGCGTCTCCACCTGCGGCGGTTAGGGGCGCGAGGGCGCGACATTTGCCTCTCCCTCACGCGCTCCGTCTCCTCGTTCGCGAGCATTACTGCTTCGCAGAAGGAGGTGACAGCCTCCCATTACCTCTCGCTCCGTAGCATGGCCCGAATCAGGGCCGGACGCGAGAGATCACCGCCGCTGATCGCTTCCACGAGGACACGGCGATGCCCTGCCCAAGCTGGGCAGACCTCCACCGTATGCTCCACCGTGTCCTCCGGGCGATCCACACAGTGACGACACCCCGGGCGTTTCCTCCCGCTTTATCCTGAACAGGTACCTCCCGAAACAGCCGTGTCCGGTGAGCACCTGTGTCAGGCGGAAGGTGAGGACATCGTGGCGCCTCTCTAGCCACTCCTCAAAGAGGGGTCTTATCGCCGCAATTGTGGCGTGCCCAGCGCTGGGTTGCGACAATCGCACTCTCCATTCCGCCATGAGATCCCGCCGGAGCTCTGTCCGCTGTGCCACGACTTCTTGCGGCATCGGAGTTAAGCCTCGGCGTTTCGCCTCCTCACGCCACTCCCAAATGTGCGCGAGGACCTTTGCCTCCAGATCCCATGGCGATACTCCGGCAAGGAGGCTCGCCGCCTCGCAGGAGACCGTGCGGTATCCTCGGGCCAGCCGGATGGCCATGACCCTTTGGGATGCGTTCAGCCGGCGGGCTGGCTGCCGCCTCAATGTAGGCGCCCACACCGGCGCCCCGTAAAGGGGACCAATGTACACCTGAAAACAAGATATTTAGACAAGATTTTTTGAATTTTTGCCTCATTTTTAATTTTCTCAAATGACCTTTCAGGTGTGACGCCACTGGTTTCGGAAAATTGTGTTTTCGGTATCTTAAATCTATCGTTCAACTACATTCTGAAAATCAGACAGATTGCTATGAAACAGTTCAATATTTGTTTTACATAGGTATTTCAAATGCGCTTAGGTCAGACGTGATGCGGAAATTGTCTGAAATTTTTGGATTCAGAATTTTCTGCTGTTGTAGCCACCGACATTAAAATTTTCTAACGTTTTGTACAGTTTTTAGGTTAAATCATTAATCTCCCTAAGATAGATTTGTTCCATTAGAACATATCTCTTATGGAATAGTTATTTTTGATCAAGATACAACCTGACACTGACCTACCGTAATCTTTTGATTACGTAAAAAAAGAAAAAAATACGTTGCTAATCAGACAACTTTTCGATTGAACCAGGTTGCTGTGAGATAGATAGGTAATTTTTTTTGTCATTTTTGAAAATGCGCTCAGTCCACATGTGACACGCAAAATGTCAGAAAACAAACTTTTTTGTAATAAAATTACGAAAACTATGTACATTTTTAATATCAGGCATATTGTGATGAAACCATCTGCTTTTTTTTTTGACATAACAGAAATAGGCTTCCATAAAACTGAGACGTTTCTGACCGGTACTTCCCACCGAGTTGGGTTCAGGAATCATCTAAACTAACGATTTTATACGGTTTTGACCCTAAAACGATGTGATATAGTTTTGGTCGTGGGCTCTCGTACCACATTAGATTGTTAAAGAATGTTTATTTTGTTAATATCTTTTGAAATACTGAATGTACAGGATTTTGGATTACGCCAATATTTAGTAGAAATTTCTACTAAATATTGATGCTATTGTTATCCGATTTGATCAACTACTTTAGTAGCTACGTACATATTATTTTCTATAGACCGTCAGGATTGAGGAGCCACATAAAATGTGTTGTATTAGCGAAATTATGTAGTTTTTCCATTTTATTTTTATACTACAAATTAGAACGTATTTACTACTAAATTATACTAAAAACATGTTGTAATTGGTTAATAACTTTTCGAGAAACAGCGCGGTGAAATTTATGAATTTTTATGAAAAATCAAAACATTGTAGCTATCTCAAATTCAGCCGTACAAAACTCATTTTTTTTGTAGAGATTACGCATAAGTACTACTAAATCCTACCAAATTTTCAAAAATATCCGTCGGCTAGTTTTAGAGTTGTAAGATGGCACCTCAATTCAAACGTCTGAATTGAGGAGCCACCTTAAAAGTCGTGTATCTTTTAAAGTGTTTTACTACAAATTCCAGGATCGGGCCTACAAAATCGCCTAATTTACTACTAAATATTGGTAGTACCCGCGTTTAAATATGAGACATGGCTCCTCAATCCATACGGACACGGATCTTGGTGTCTCAGCGAGAGTTTATTTATCGGTTGCGCTGGCGGCTGTCCAAGAGTCTCAGGTGTTTCCAAGTTGATTGGGATGGAATACCTAATGTACCGCTATTTATCTTCCACGACAGTATCTCAGCGACTCATCTGCAGATGAACAAATCTGGTTGATGCATTTCCATTGAATAACTGACTGAATTGGCGTAGGTACGTTTAATAGTACCAGTAATCAAAATCAAATTATGCTTTTTGAAAGTCTAAACTAACATACAGTCCCCCAAACCCCGCCGCCCTTAACGACGGCCTAAAGCTGAGAAGAAGTGGCTCGATAAACTACCCAACAATACATCTCTCTGTTAAGTTAGAAAAACTTGATTCTATGCTATAGTACGTGAAGTCATTAACAAATAAACACCTCCAGGAGAATAGGAGACATTAGAAAGCCTATGCATGGCCTATTTCAAGACCCATTCCACACACCTTCCTAAGGCATAAATACCAGCTTGCTTACCGTATGATCCTCGAGAGATGTAATGAGTACCGACCGTATAATTTGCTCAACTAAAGTATACTTAAAATAAACGTGGACAATTTTAAATCATTTCTTAACAAACCAACAATAAAAATATCTTGAAAATGTAAAGCGCGGCAGCTTCCTAATTGCAGTACTTGTGACAAGTGTCGAAGCATGTCTTATCTCCCCGGTCGAGACGGAAATAAGCAGTTGTTCAGGACACCTCTCAAGCACCCCCTTTACTTCAACAGCCGGGGTGAGAGAGGAGTTGTGTTGTGTCTGGCATTTGAAACTTTTTGAGATGACAAATGGACGCTCTGGACGAGTTTTTTTTTTGAGTTTTCAAGGACTCGTTTTGTGCTAAAGGTTTTATTGCGGGTGAAATATCTATTATTAGAAATATTACTGTATAAGGAGGATCCGCAAAGGTAGCTCTCGAAATTCAAATTTTAGATTTTAAAACAGAAAATAATTCACATTCTGGGAATCACTTTACATTGAAGAATATATTTATTGTTTTAGAGAATTACCAGTAATTTATTCATTGCCTACGAATTAGAATAACATCAATATTTTACGAATAAAACATGTTGTTTGTTCACCTAACAGTTCTCGGAATTATCGCGGATCTCATTGAGAGATGAATCCGGGTGAAGTAGATAATCGTAATTGTATCGCGTAACAACTCAATTCATAAAAGCTGTGTACATTTTGCGAAAGATTGTACAGGAATAGTTACAGTGATTACATAACGAAGCTTGGCAGACGGATTGGCGACCGCAGAGAGTTATAATTACTTCGCCAGTTGTTCTGCTGTCCGTCGACCTGTCACCTTTAACAAACAGCGACACAGAAACAGGGGCCTATTCTTAGATGAGGATCAACACAACAAAGACAAATCCTCTTCAAAACAAGTCAGAACAAGATCTTTCAACTAAATGACCGACAAGGACTAATTCTCAACATCTCAGCTCGATTACTGCCCTTCCAATCCATTTTATCCATCCATATCTTTGGCAACCGTCCAAAGCGCTGTTTTGCGTCCATCGCCGCACGCGCAGCTTTCCCGAGTTATTTTTAAATGGCGGACGCCCGATGTGCTCCGAAAAGTGACGGAGATTTACGATAGCTTAATGGCTAATTAATTCGTGGTTAACATGATGTGTTGGATCATTACGATGTTTTTTGGGTTTAATTGTGGAATTACAGAAAGGGGATTGACTCGGAAAGTTCTTCAAGGATTTGTGTCCTCGTCATGTAGATATGTAATGTAACTCATTAATTCCAAGCATTTTGAAGGCAGCACCTACACTATTGCAAGAAAGCTGGAGCTTTTGTAACTAGCATAATCATTATCTAACAGATATTTTTTTAGATTATTTTAGTCATTAGATATCTTAACCTTTTAGAACCTTTTAAGCGGGTAGGCTTAAACACCAGGTATACTGTGATTTCTTACTCAAATAATTGATGTGTCTTATTTATTGATATTGGGGAATATTGCCCACAAAATTTATTCGTGCTGAAAAACCGACCTAAATAACCATTTTTTCAGGGAAATAATAAATTTTAAATTCCACTTTCAGGGCTAGTTAAGTTTATTTATTTGATTCGCAAAGATAAAAAATAATGTAATTTCAATCATCAAAGGAGAGTAGCGGAAGATAATCTCAATCAATTAGATTCAGAAGTCCTTGAGAATAATATTATTAATATAATAGGAAGGATTATAAGTGGCCCATTGAAGTACTAAAAAACAAGCGAATAATTTATTTTATCTAGTCAGATGTGACGTCATACTTGTTTGTGCTGGCACGTGTCTTGTGTTAGGGATAGAAGACGTCATGTTGTCAGCAGAGGGTAAGCAGACATGTCGGTATGGTTGGTATTGTTTACGTACGATGGGGGATCTAATACTGAGAATAGAAGGTTGTATCAGCTAATAGAAGATAATGTGCTAGGTATAGTGACAGAGAGAAAGAGACATGCGGTATTTTCTGAGGTCAGAATAAGTTCAAATTTTCAAACAAAAGTAAAATAAACACAACATGGCATTTAAGACTCAATGGACAAGCCAAAGAGACTAGACTAAGATCGGTTTTGAAAGGAACACACACTTTTCACTACATAAGTATATTATTAGTATTAGATCACTTTGTATAAATAGCTCGTCAACCAGATTAGCCACCATTAATCAAGAGGTCGACTGCCCTATTAATTTACTATCGCTGACAGCAATTAGTTTGTGCCAAAAGATGATTCACATAATTACAGAACCATGAATCGTTCATGGTACGTAGAGCAAGGTCCATTGATGGCAATCTACTAAGTATTTAATAGGATTTTATTGATAGAGCACCAACCATTGACTTCAATTGTTGTGAACGCGAAATTATACAGTTTCTAAGAATAAAACATTTATTTATGAGCTTACCCCCTGTTTTTCTACTTCTTGGCAAGAACTACGCCGCAAAAAAGGATGTAGCCGGTCAGAAAGGTTGGTAGTGAAGCCGACTGCACAGGGTGCGCCAGAAATCGGTTATTTAAATTTTACCATGTATTTATTGCACCTCACATCCGGAAAAGACGTTACTAATCTATTCCATTATGTACAAAATACACTTAATGATGTAGGTATAAATCCCGATAATTTAATTTACCAGATTATAATCAAGCCATCAATGATGCTTGATTATAATCTAATATTTTTTTGACTTTTGGTTGACCTTAAACTGAGCCGACTCTAGTAACTTGTTAAAAGTTACTGGATTTGACGTTCAGACTACTTAATTGATATCTGTCCACTGCCACAATCCGTGCTGAACAATACCTACATACCGAAACCTCTATAGACTAGTTGGCAGACGGACCGTCTCCCAAGTCCTCGTGTCGACGTCCACGCAGCCATTAGCCACGAGTTCATCTACTACGCGGGATACGCATCGGGAAACCCTTGTGTCTGATGGACATTGTTGGCCACTGTCGAAACACGCGCAGTCTGAGTGATACATACACGGGTTTACGCTGAAAACATGCCAGACACGCGTGTAGATTATGTTATTAACAGAAAAGTTTGTATGAAGAAGCTTAAATTCCTGGACATTAGGTGTAGTGCTATCAATAATTCTACGAGAATCCTGCATTTAAAATAATGACGTTAAAATATGAACTCCGTTTAAACGCCCTCTTTTCTTTCAAGAAAGTTTCTCGAAAGCTAATTCGTACAACAATTTATTTATAAACGTCTGTAAATAGCTTCTTAATTATAATCGACACGTGTTTAGCAGTATTTATTTCGAAGCGCGCGTGGAAGCAATGCTGTCCCGTCTGTCACGCGTGGCAGCCATCTTGTCGTCGTGACAATTATGACAGCTCGCATTTCCTTTAGAAATTATTACGCCAATGCCCTCCGAAGACAACTGACGTAACGTTCAACTAGTTCGCCCTTCAAATAATTGAAACATTAAAAAAAACCGGCCAAGTGCGTGTCGGACCACGCACAATGAAGGGTTCCGTAGTTGGGATGAATTAATCCCAAAAACAAACTTAACTTTGTAGTTGAAAAATATGTTGTCCCACACGGAATGTATGGGAAAACATGTTTTTGCAACTGCAAAGTTAAGTTGGTCGATTATTACTCGTTAACTTGTAAAGCCTACTTAGCTGTGATAGTTTTCCTTTTAATTTCGTTATATATTCGTTACTGTTGTGAATTTTTTCACATACCCAAAACCAACCATTTAGCCGGCAGGGGGGGGGGATACTTGACTCTAACAAAAATTAGCACTTTAAAGCTTAATATTTCGCAAACGGATACCTGAATCAAAAAATGGTTTCAACAAACTCACAATGTTTTTAAAGGACCTTTTCAATGATACCCCTCAATATGGGTTAAAAAAAGAAAAAAAATAACATCACCACTTTACATGTATGAGAGGTACCTACCCTAAAAAAAAATGATTTTCGTAATTTTATTTTATCACTTTGTCGACGTAATTAAAATATATACCTATGCCAAATTACAGTTTTTTAGTACTAAGGGTCTCGGAGCTAGACCGCGGACAGACAGACAGACAGACAGACAGACGGACATGACGAAACTATAAGGGTTCCTTGTTTACTACGGAACCCTAAAAACAAACTCATTAATTGTGTAAAAATTACGTTGATCGGTGGAAAATTTCAGAAATTTTTCGTTATTTTTGAAGACAGTTTATCTATTTTCTTGTTATATAGGTACGTAATTTGGTAATTTGCGTCTCGTAGTTGGCAAGGACAGAAACATCAAGATTCTTCAGATGTTCGTCCCGAGTGGGCTTTTAAAGTTAATTGAAGGTCTTTAGTGATATTAGTCTGTAAGTACCTAGTTAGGCGTGCTATAAACTTGTATTCTGTAAACATATCGTTTTAGTTGATACAGTTCCTACTTGACGGATAAAATCGAAACTTCTTTGTAAGTCAATAACCAAAATTATCAAAACAATATTATACAAACTGATCACAAGACAACTCATCAATTCAGATTGATTCCACATAACATCGTAAACATATTATTCACCCGACATACGAAGAACTTTCAAAAGAGTATTTTTCCAACAAAATTCATGAAATACTTTAGTTCTCCTTTAATACTTTCGTGTTACATATTCGATTAGACATGTTTATTTGAAAAGGGAAGAAATAAATTATTGAAAGATCTGTGGGATCTTCCATTGTGAAATGCACAAATATTGCATAAAAAACATAATCCATTGATTTATAAACTGTTTAAAAAACAGTTAACAAAAGTGCTATTGGACAAATGTTATTAAACAATAAAAGATTTGTTTAATGACAAAACCTTTAAATAAATGTTGCTGTTTATGGGTAATTTGTAATTAATTTGTTATTATAGACGATTGTTTATGTTATTTTTGATAATTATTTATATTCTAAACATATTGTTGCATCGTAATCTAAACATAGAATAATCTAACAGATAAGTGTTAGATTATTCTATGTTTAAATTCACTTACCCACTGTTATGACTAAATACCAAATTGGAAAAGAGTTTCTATTTTTTGAAAATTTTGCACGCCGTGTAAGGTAAAATGTCTCGCGACCATTTATAAAATTACTTCTTATCTGATACCTACATTATACTCGTAAGCAAATAAATAATTTCTATTCTGAATCAAAAACTAACATTATAAAAACGTCAGATAAGTTAGTTGCCAAGTTATCAATTCGTAAACTTCCACTGAATATGAACCTCCTTTTACATGGACTAATATAATTGAATTTTTGATCGCAGCATGATATTCGTAGGATACGTAGCACTCTTCGACATAAGCCTTTAGTCACCCATACATTATTTACCAAGAACTCCACAAATATCACTACACTACTCCACGAACAACAATCAAAATTCAGACCCCTCCTTCCGAAAACTCGGGAAAAACCTCCACCATTCGTGACAAATTACACAAACAATTAAACATTAAAACCTTTTTCTCGAAAGTCTCTCAATCGTGGCCACAAGATTCATCATTGTGTACAATCTATGTATTATGTAGGCGACAACTACTGATTGAATATTGAGATGGTTTCTTTGGCCCTGTGCTAACCTAGCCGACCGCCATTTGCAATACAATGGCGAGTGCAAGGAACTTCACACGTGAGCTCGCTGAATTACGAAGGGCATTTACATGTTAAACACTTAGCTGGATTGGAGATTGATCTTAGGAAATGATAAGCTGAGATTAAAGTGCGACTTTAATGACGTGCGATGAACATCACAGGTTTACAAGAGAATGGTTACGAATGGACAGACACTGTTGGTCTACTAGGTAAACGTAAACACCTCTGCCTATTTCTGAAGGAATAAAAATAGGCTCATGTTATGTACGGTAACATGTACGTAGGTATATGTATGTAAGCAAACTTTATCATGGCTTATAATCCCACATATCCATATGAACATGGCCACACACACCAAATCCCCACAGCTTCCAAACGACCCCATTACCCCTCGACGACATAAACCAAGCAGCTTGATACACAAATCTGAAGTACAGCGCTTCTTCAAAGTCGGTTAAGGGCCGTTAACCGTTATTGATGAGTGACGTCACTATAGCCGCGGGGGGCACACCGCACGCCTCTTGACGGATTGCACACGAATAATCTGCGTAGGGTTGGCGAGTACCTACTGGCAAAGTGACAAAAGTGGCACTAGTGCACAAGTCAGTTAATATGTGGACTGGTGAGATGTCGTGAGTTCAATCACGTCAGCACTTTACATCATCCGGTCTATACAGTTAAAATCGCACCGTGAAAACTTGGGTGAAGTGAACTGTCATTCCACCCGATGCTAGATTGACACTATTGACAGCAAGCACACTTCACCTACGTTTTTACGATGAGATTTTGACAGAATAGATAATAAAAATATAATAAATACCTAATAATAGAATCGTTTATTGGGAACATAAAACAAATACCTACTTACATACAAAGAGATCGAGATCGTTAGATAATGGTATCATCATTCAACTGGACATAGGCCTCCCTTTTTTTTTTGGTGGGAAATTATCAAATAACTTCTCCCGCTCTGGGCGGAGCGGGAGGGCGTGTCAGACTCTTACTGTCTAAAACCCACTCATGTGCCTTCGGTTGCCCTGTTGCCGGGGGCCACGATTTCCCTATCGGTTTTCTTCGAACCCCCGGCAGGCATTGGCCCTAGCGGACCCCGTCAATTCCGCTGACATCTCTTTGAGACGCGCGTGGAATACAACGCGCCGTAGACCCGGGCTTGGTCCTTATCGGACGGCGAGCTACCCATTGCTCACCGTCCGCAAGCCCGCGCCTACGGTGGCCGGAAATCGGCTCGCGATTCCTGCCCCAGGCGTCTCCTCCTGCGGCGATTAGGGCCGTGAGGACGCGACGTTTGCCTCTCCCTCACGCGTTCCGCCTCCTCCTTCGCGAGTATTACCGCTTCGCAGAAGGAGGTGACGGCCTGCCATTTCCTCTCGCTCCGTACCATGACCTGAACCAGGGCCGGACGCGAGAGATCACCGCCGCCAATCACTTCTACGAGGACACGGCGTTGCTCCGCCCAAGCCGGGCAGACCTCCACCGTATGCTCCACCGTGTCCTCAAGCCGATCCACACAATGGTGACACCCAGGCGTTTCCTCCCGCCTTATCCTGAACAGGAACCTCCCGAAGCAGCCATGTCCGGTGAGGACCTGCGTCAGGCGGAAGGTGAGGACGCCGTGGGGCCTCTCAAGCCACTCCTCAAAGAGGGGTCTTATCGCCGCAATTGTGGCGTGCCCATAGGCCATACGCCATAGGCCTCCCTCAATCATTAACTACAAGTGGTTAAAAGGAAGCAATGTAAAAAAATACACCGCTCCCGATTCCTGCTTAGTTTTGCTTCATTGGTGTAGTGGAAGATTGATTTTTCTTTATTGATCTTATGAATGTAAGCGTGGCCTACTATTTTTTTAAGTTTTTTATAGCAGAACTTTCGTGATTATGAATTTGAACATGAGACAATGTGAACACGGCCTAGGCGCATGTCTTGTGGCGAGCAGTTGGAGACACGTGAACTGACATAACGAGGCAATAAGGAATAAAGATAAAGTTGAAAAATAACATAACATCACGGCTGTAATCCCCAGAGGGACAGGCAGACGCGTACTTATCGTACACCCACATTTTGCCAGTTATGTTTAAGTCCCATGTTATATGTAGTATTAGGGGGCGAACCTATTGCCATCAACCAGGCGCAAATCTTTCGAGCTGCTACTGAAAAACTCTTGATTGAAAAACCCAATAACACTTGCCCAACCTGGGATTCAAACCCAGGTCAGCAGTAGCGTTGGCGACCACGAGGCAAAAAAAAAATACTAAGAAAATCGCGAGCGTGACCGATCACTCTTTATTTTATACGAGTATGTTAAGCTTGAAAACACAAGCATAATTTAATCAGTCGAGTATTCCCAAGAAAGTGGACCAAACAAACAGCTTTCTCAACAATTTTAATAAGAGAAGCCATTATATTTACAAATACAATCGATTCGTAGTCAAAACACTGCTCCCATGTTATTTTAAAGTAAATGATTCTTCTATTTATAATAAAAAGTTCAAATAAAAAGGTTGTCATGAATTTATATTACTGTTTTTGCTATTCGATACAAAACCGCATTGACGAGAATTTTATTTTTAAATGTAATCTATTTTGATAAATTACTCATTAATAACTCAACCGTGAACTAATGAGAAACTAACTATAATGTGTCATCAACTCATCACTGAAAGGTCAATGAAGGGACTAAATTACCCCTGATGACCACTATGCCAATGTCATCAGGGGTAATTTAGTTGCAAATGACCTCTCCTACATCTCCTTAACGGATTGCCGACGTATAACCAAGTACTTTACCATTACCGATCAAGTATCTATCTCTGTAGCGTTGTGTTCCTGCAAAAACTTTAACAAGACAAGAACGCGGCGACGCATGAATTGCCCATACAAACGTAATACCTAAATCATTAGCAATTTGGGTATATTTCCACCATATTATGTTGTTATTTGGATTTAGACAGTGTTTATCTAGGCTCCTACATCTTTTTTTTCCAATTTTTTTTTCAAAATATGAATTTTTGTGCAAACATCTCGATTTATAGTTGCGAGCCGTGTTCGCAGGCCTCTTAAGCCTTAGGCTAAGCTCGCACTACAAATAATCGTTCAGATTCAGATAAGATTCAGATAACTTTATTTGTTCAAACATGTGTGTACATACGATAAAATGCATGCAAGGTGTTATAAGTACATGGAGTTGTGCTAACATGTTTACCATATTGTCATGGTGTGCAAATATTAAAATACAAGTATAGAAATTAAAATAATAATAATGTAACAACATTCATTAACACTGACAATGCTGACATAAGTAAATAAATTGAATTGACTGATTACATAATTGATTCATATAGAAACAGGAGTTACATATACAATTATCAAAATAAAAAACTTTTCACAAAAATATAAAATAATACAATATTAACACAGGTCCAAAATATTCAATACAATAAAAAATTAAGTTTAATAAAAACTGTAACCCGACCACGGGAAAATAAAAATGATCTAAAAAGTACGAAACAAGCAAATATTTCAGACAGAAATCAAGACATAGGTACAAAAATGGTCAAGGTAAAGCCGTGGTCGCATGCCTGTATACCATGTGGGTGTCAGGAACACCTACAAAATTATAATGGCATGCGACGACGGCTTTACCTTGACCATTTTTGTACCTATGTCTTGATTTCTGTCTGAAATATTTGCTTGTTTCGTACTTTTTAGATCATTTTTATTTTCCCGTGGTCGGGTTACAGTTTTTATTAAACTTAATTTTTTATTTTATACTTTTCCGTTAATACACTTGCTAAACGTTACAACAACGCCGCGCGCAACGTCTCACTGAAAATTGAATTTACAACGAGAACATTTTCGCGCGATGATTTTGTACGATTTCAAATGTCGACTAAGAATCATTTGAAAGACTTCGAATGATGTTCATAGACAAAAGCCCTTCTAAAGCAACTGTTTTCCGCTGGTTCAACGAATTTAAGCGTGGTCAAGTAACTTTGGCGGACGAAGAAAGAAGTGGCCGTCATAGGGCTATGACGGCTGTTACATAAGAAAACGTGCTGGCTGTGAAAAATTAAATTTAAGTGAATAGGCGAATTACATATGAAGAGATTCAGCATATACTGCAGATTGGATCGGGAAGTGTACATGAAATTCTACACGGGCATCTTCAGGTAAAGAAGATAGTTTCACGCTGATTACCCACACAATCTAACGCAGAAGGAGGTTCGGGTAGAATGGTGCCGAGACATGATAGCAAAATTTGAAGCAGGCTCGTCTCGGCGCGTTTACGATTTCATTACGGGTGATGAATCATGGATTTGTCATTTTTGTTCCCCAAAATAAAAAATCAACTCAAGGGAAAACAGGGATTAAAGAGGTGTCTGATGTGGACTGGAAAATGTGTAATGAAAATTGGTTAAGACGCATGAAACTGTGTATAGACGCCAATGGAGAGTTATTTGAAAATATTTAATAAATAAAATATAACCTGTAGTATATTTTTTTTTATTACCTATTGCAAAATTTTCTGAGTGCCCCGTGTATAAATATTAATATTTCGTTGTACACAGTGCTACACATAAAGCTATAAATTTCCAGTATTAGCTGACCTCGCATTGTACGGAAATCCTTTACAATGCCAGATCAGCTTAAACTGGAAATGTATAGCTTGATGTGTAGCCGTGTGTACTTGTTTTTCTTCATAGAGGAATTGAGGATGGAATTACAAACCGTTTTTATTTATTAAGATTTGATTAACTTCACGTTGGTATCATCTTGCGATACAACGTAGCAGTCTCACTTTTGCTTGTTTTTAACAATTTAAACATATTTATTTACTTTGAAAGTATAACATTATTTACATATTTGTAATGTCCTCGTCAAGACCTTTCTTTTGGTACCAAACATGTCATGATCATATCATTTTAATTTTTTTCGAGGTTAGAAATTTACGTGTAAAATCCACCATATTAAATTTAGGGAAAATTTATATAGCCTATGTCACCCGGACTATTATTACAAATCTATTGATACCTCACTCATCAAAATCGGTTCAGTAGTTTAGGCGCTATGGTGGAACACACGTAAAAGCAAACATACATACATACATACATACAAACATACAAACATATAAACATACATACATAGACTGCTAAAATCATAACCCTTCCTTTTGGCTTTGCCGTAGTCGGGTAAAAAATCATTATTACACTACATACATTATAGATTAAAATAATATATAGAACAGCATGTCAATTTAAAATGATTCCTTTAAAAATTCATTGACATCATAATATGCTTTACTAGCTAAAAAAAAATTTACTTTCCTTTTAAATGCTTCTACGCTTAGCTCTTTCCAACCATTGGGAAACTTATTGTAAATAATGGGAGCCATACAAAAAACACTTCTGCCCATCAGTGCAGTTCGAGACCTATGTTGACAGAGTTGACTGTTATCACGTCTATTTCTAGGAAACCGGTCTGCCATGCGGGGAAATAGCTTAGGATTTGATTTAACAAATATCGCGATTTCCAAAATATAAATTGAAGGCAAAGTCAAGATGTTGTGGCTTATGAAAAACGGCTTGCAGCTATCAGTCATTTTTAATTTAAATATAGATCTAAGGCATTTTTTTTGGGCTTTAAATGCGATATCTTTATCCGTAGAGAATCCCCAAAAAATAATGCCGTATCTGATAATGGCCTCTGCTATGCCGTAATAGGCGGTTAATAGGGCATCAGTCTTTAAAATCCGCGATAGTTTAAATAATGCGAATGCACTGTTATTTAGTTTTTTGCTAATAACCTCTATGTGAGCTTTCCAATTTAAATTACGATCTATGGTTAATCCTAAAAACTTTGTGAAATTTACTGCGTCAATTACATTACTATTATATTTAATATTAAAGATCGGAAATTTTAACTGCCTTTGACTAAAATGCATTATTACTGTTTTATTTAAGTTGATAATAAGGTTATTATTTTCTAACCATAGAATCGCTTTGTCTAATGTATTATTTATATCAGTTTCATACATATGCTTATCATCACAAGGAATGGTTATCGTGCTGTCATCTGCAAAAAGTGTCATACTGTGTTCTATACATTTAGGAAAATCGTTGATATAAAGGGTAAATAGCGGTGGTCCTAATACGCTTCCTTGCGGTACGCCATAGTTGACGTTACGCTCCCCAGATGTAAAAATCACTTCACGTTTAGTGCTCGCATTAATCGTCGTTATTTCAGTTGTTTGCTTCCTTTCTTGTAAATATGATTGTAAGAGCTTTTGAACATTTCCTCTTACACCATACGCTTCGAGTTTTTTTAAAAGAATATTATGCTGAACATAATCGAATGCCTGCGTCATATCGCAGTAAATTACACAGATGGGTGTATTTTTATCCATATTTATCATGATTTTGTGTAGAAAGTCATAAACCGCCATATTAATTGTTTTACCTTTTCTAAACCCGTTTTGCTCATTACAAAGTATATTTTGTTTATCTATATATGTGAAAAAATGTGTAATAATCGCCAAACTGTGAACAATACCAATATGCTAGAGTCCGCGCACTGCGAAAAGAAATCGTTTGCGAATGCGCGTAGGAATTATAATCATTTGCGATATTATTTCGCAGTTTGAAAAAATCGCAACGATGAAAACTCGATGAAGAAATATGGCTAAGAACCACGCCGTCAACGACGAAATGACTAAGGGTGAATTTCATCTGAACCGCACTCAAGAGCTGCCAGTGCATTCTTGGAGAATATTGGCATTGACAGCTCTCGAACGCGGTTGAGCTGTGCAGATGATGTTTCAGTTTCATTGGTGATAATAGCCCTAAGTACCTATTACTATCCAATCATCGAGTCTTAGCAAACAATTTGTTTTACAAGTTGTCACTGTCACATAATTTCCTGAGATTTTTTTCTTGAATTTCCAGTCAGTGTCAGCCCTATTTAAAGTGACAATATTGAGAGAGCGTAGGTGCCGCGCGAGTGTCGCAAACAGCCCTAGCACCCTCAGCCCTGCACACGTAACCTGACCGAGATACGAGAAACATTGACCAAACTATACGTATGTTTTCAAAAAAAAAGAAAAAGTATGGCGAAAGCGCCAGGGTAACCCACGAAAAACCGATAGGGAAATCGTGGCCCCCGGCAACAGGGCAACCGAAGGAACACGGGTGGGTTTTAGTCAGTAAAAGTCTGACACGCCCTCCCGCTCCACCCAGAGCGGGAGAAGTTATTTGATAATTTCCCACCCAAAAAAAAAGGGTAACCCACGAAATTAAAATTTTCTTACGTTTTTCAAAATTTGCAGCTCATATTCAGGTTTTATACTTATTGATCAAAACATGATTCGCGAAAGTAATAGATATGTATTTACCTTAGCTCATCGCCTTAAGTTCTTAATATTTTGATATGTCACGTCAAAGTCAGCTTCAATATTTTAAAATTTTCTTGGATAGTTACGAACAGAATTTAGAATAGAATAGAATATTCTTTATTATGTACACCATAAAAATTACAGACATTTTAGAAATTTAGTTCACAGAGTGCAATTTTCGAGCTTACTTCGCTTGCTCTTGCATCCTACATTCTCTTTTTCTTAGACTTTACTGCGTCAGTCGACAAAGTAACTCATATAAAACGTCAAAAAAAAATCTTACCTACCGGGGGCGGGGTGCAAACATTTCAAGATCGCTTCGCTCGCTCTTGTTTTCTACATTTTCTTATTCTCAGACTTTTCTGTGTAAGTCGACGAAGTAGTTAAATATAGGTTAGTATATTTTCCCCCATTTTTGTTTACGTGTTTTTTTTAATCTTTCTTTGCGTCATGTTTACCGCAGTATTTTCTTTCTTTCTTAATTCCGACAGAGCTCAAATCAAATAATTTACAAATCTTTGCAAGTACTTACTACACCCCCTCGTGTTACAAGACACTTCTAATTAATTATCATTCTAATTATTAACAAACCATTGTGTACATTTAATGCAAAATCATTCAATGAGTAGTTAATTTTTTCCGAGTCCTAGCGACCTCGATACACTGCTGATGTTTTTTGCACGATTGTGCCACTGTGCATAACAAAACAATATAATTCTTATCTATTTTTAATGTTAATTTTTATGGTTTAATAAATTGACGACCTTTTTCTTTTTTTTACTTGCAACACTACGAAAATAATAATAATGGTTGCAGTTTTTAAAACCTTCTAAAAGGCTCAAGTCACGAAGTCTTGTAATCTAAAGGCAGTGAGATTAATTGTAGCCAAATTGACTCCGAAATTAAATTTTCCGTATATTCAAATAGCAACAGCTGTCATTGTTTGACAGTTGCATGTAATAACTATAAAACGGATTTACGTAGGATGTCAATAAGCTTAAAAAATGATTGAACGAAGAAAAAATTTATATTTTCCAACAAGGCTTTAACGTTACGTACATATGTAGGTACTCCTTACATCCTTGTAGCACCAAGAGTTAGGTAAAGTGTGTAGGATGATCTCATTGGTAAAATACAATTTTAAATTAAAATACAAAGTAAATGATAAAAACAAGTCGCGAAAACATCGTAGACTTGTTGTTTATGGAAAAACATTGAATTTTTAATGGCCATGTTTATCTAGCAGAAACTTACATAAATTACCTTACAATAGTTATTTTTATTTCTGGACAACTCAGAAGTACCTATTTATTTTTTGAAATAGTGAAAAGTTTTCAATGTTGTCCTAGTTTTGAGATTAGGTATAGAAAGAAGTATATTTATTTCATTTCTCCATTGTTCCAGCCTAAGTGCATGCCATGACGTGCCAAAAAAATAGAGCTGTCATTTAAATACTTTTTCATGTTGAGATCTTTGCATGTATCCTTATTTTCAAGTTAACTTTGGACATTATTGTCCAGTGAGCTGCTCCTGCGATGACACCATGTTTGCATAGTTCAAAAATGTAGGCTTTTCGTTATTATTAGTACATCGAACAACCTCCACATTTTTAGTACTATGGATAGAGCCACTATTACCTATATGCATAATAGTTGTATAAAATAAGCAAATGTGTGCTAATGTGAAACGCGAGAGGATCACGCGCAGGCGAGCGGACATCTGCGACACGTGCGCGCGCGCTGCATAGGTAATGTTACCATCATGCAACTATCTACAGAAGATGCATTTCTGGTCAGTCCTGCACGAACATCCGTATATGTTTGATCCAAAATTTGTTCAGCCAACGTACATCTGATGAGCCTAGTAAATATTTGGAGAAGTTTATCGCTCGAAATTTTCCAAATTGTCATGCTAGATCAAATGTAGGGGAATTTGACCCAGCAAAATAATGGCACATTGTTTATCCACCATCCTTCTGGGTGTCTTAAAAGTGAGATCTAGTGGAAACAGATTTAAATTAATGTTTTGAACACCCTCACAGTGATCACCAATCCTTAGTCAATCTCTTTCGTATGAAAATAATTATAATAAGTTCATAACAGTTTTCAAATGCCTATTGGTGCGTCTACGCTAGACGAGCCGAGCACGAGCGGAACACGAGCCAAGCACAAATTCGTGTAGTGTGGACCGACTTACAAGCCACGAACGAGCGCGCTTCGAGCATTTGGTTCGTGCTCGACTGTGCTGCGCCAATTGTCGGATTTTTGATGAACACAAAGGGATTTGCATCGCGCTCAAACTACGTTCGAAGACAATGATCGTTGTAGGTTCGTTGTAAGTCCACACTTGACGCCGCGAACGATGACGCCCAGAACGGCTCCGCTCATGCTTGGCTCGTCTAGCGTAGATGCACCTTTACAGTTTGTTAGATGTCGACGGCAAAGTTATAACGTTTATTGCAAACCAAGTGTACAAATATTGGTTTTATGTTACGTTGGCCATGTTCAAAGACTGTGGTTCTCTTTGGCCATGTTCAACAACGGAAATTGACGGATAATGGATAGGTACTAAAACAAAAACAACACCCAGCAGCCTAGAAAAACTACAACACTATTTTTTCCTCAGCAGCGACTGGGATAACCTTCCTGCCTCGCCACAACATGCGCTCCGTAGACGAATACATTTGAATACGATGTGTGTGTAATTCGCGGGTCATGGCAGGACACCGTGGCACCTGCAGGCGACAGGGTGGCACACTCCTGGCAAGGCGGAGGACTGTCCTGGTAGAATTTCTAATGGAATAGGGAATTGGAGGATATTTTGAAGGGTAATGAATCTAGGTAGGTATAACATTCAGTATTTAGCTGCATCAGGTTAGACCGGAAACCGAACCCAACATAGTTGTAAATAAAAAAATATTATTAAAAAAAATCAACCGACTTCCAAAAAAAACACTACGAAGTGAAAAATAACTTTAATTTCGGAAGTCGGTGTCTTTGGTTTTGAATTTTTGTTTTTTTGCCACCGATTTCCGAAATTAAAGTAATTTTTCATTTTGTAGTGTTTTTTTTTTGGGAGTCGGTTGATTCTTTTTTTTTTGTAAAAAGTTTTTATTTTTCATTTTTTAGTTGTAGTATTTACCCCACAAAAATTCGAATACCACTACCTGCTATGTAAATAACAGTGACAGGAACTTAACATATCACCCACATACTAAGTGGGAAAAAATACGTATTATTGAACCTAACTCAAAAACTGCCCAAGTAAAGTTATAAAAAATTATATGGGATCACCTCTGAAGTATACCAAACAAAAAATAATCATTAAAATCAATTCATAATTAACGGAGTAATCGCGTAACAAACATACAAAAAAAACCTCCTCCTTTTAGAAGTCGGTTAAAAAGCTAGGTAGATGATGACCAAAGTAATCATAAACCCAAAGGTTTACACAAATATCTAGGTTATGAGCCGCATTAAGGTAGGTATCTCTGCTAGACAACCATAGGATGGACATAACGTGTATCTAAATAAAATAAAGGTGGTCCTCAGTTAAACATAAATATTACCTACAAAAAGTACTGAAAAGGTGTTCATTTTTAAAGATCCTACTCATTTATCTATCTTATCTCATACAAATAAACCACTCAAGCGCACCAAACACATTAAACACGTAGATTTTTAAATTATTGCCATACAAACATCATAAAACTGTGTTTCGTAAGCTAACCATACAATTTATGCCATATACCATACTTGTACGGTCATAAACCAAAAAACGATGTTAAAAAACCGCCTTGTGGGTTGCGTAAGCGCAGATAATATCTTATAAATCAGAATCAATAATAATTTAAAACAGGAATCATTTTGTTTATTTGTTTGTGGTCACATAAAAAGGCTTATCGATTCCGAGAGGCGTTATAACGGCTATAAAGTTACGGTATAAGCAGACGTACAGGTTTAGTTATGAAAGTATAAAGTACGGGAGACAGCCAGAAATTGAATAAAATTAAGTCTGCCTTTGTACACTCTGTGATACCATTCCGTACCCGACCGCAGGAGGCAACTGCATGCGACGTGTCGCGACGTCATGTCACGGCAACACGTCGCGGCGTCATGATGCTGCAGTCATGATTCCGAACCCGACCGCAGGCGGCAACTGCATGCGACGTGTCGCGACGTCATGTCACGGCAACACGTCGCGGCGTCATGACGCTGCAGTCATGATTCCGCACCCGACCGCAGGAGGCAACTGCATGCGACGTGGTGTCGCGACGTCATGTCACGGCAAAACGTTGCGGCGTCATGACGCTGCAGTCATGATTCCGAACCCGACCCGCAGGCGGCAACTACCCGTATTCAAGTCGGTAGATAGAAGATAGAAAAACGTGATATCGCTCGACCGTTGGCGGCACTACTGGTCTGCAGTCGGACTGCACGTGTCGCCTGACACTCGCCCGTAGCTGCCAACGACGTGTCGCTAGCTACGGAAGGTATTTAACCAGCCATGTCGCGGCGACACGTCGCCTGCAGTTGCCGCCTGCGGTCGGCTACGGAATGGTACCTTAACATAAATAAATAAACAAATTTAAGCAGTAACTATGCCATGCTTTAGCGAATCTCTTTAACCAACTAAAATGCTGGTTTATTACTTTTAATTTAATTTGAAATACTTCTAAACAAACGAAGGACATTAAACTACGTCCACCATAGCCAATTGCGTACAGGGATAATAAAAACAAGTGCCACTATACTGACCAGAGACTCAAGTGTAGTCTATGGTGGCCAGAGATTCGGGACGAGGCAAAGGCGTGTCCCATACTGCCTGCTCATCATTAACTACATCTGGAACCCTTACTAAGGGAAATCTTAGAAAATTAACTCACTTTATGTAGTTTTGTTTTTTACCCAAATGACAGTTCGAATATTTATCAAATTATTAATTTTTAAAAATCTATTACTATTACGTCAATTACTTTACGTCTATTATTATAAGGTCACAATATTTTCTATCCTGTAAATCTGTATGTTATGAACTTAGGACGGACAGACAGACACCTGCGAGATTCCTCATTTTATATTTATTCCTGTTTTGCAAATTTTGGCACGAAAAATCAAATAACTATTTAACCATGGCCATGCTGAGATAGGAGCCTTTTTGACCTCGTACAGGTCTTTTTTTTCTCTTTTTTTGTTTTCACTATTTTGATAGTTTTAATTTAATGTTTTTCATGTTTTTTTTTGTTTTTTTTTAAAGTTCTTTTTTTACTGTTTTATTTCCTGTGCGTGTCCCAAAAAATATTGTTATTTATTTCTTTCATTTAATTCTCCACCATTCAGTATGGTTTTCGCCCTCCAGTTTCATTTCAAAAGTTTACTCTGTAGGTACTATAGAGCCCGATAACAGCCATCGTTCTAAATGTAAAATTAAGTAAACGTTTTAAATGTTATTGATATGAGTTCACGAATATATGTATTTATTGATACGCATAATGTATGTTTGTTCTGATGCCTTGGGTAAACAATGGAATGTGAAGGGTAAATAAAGGGGTTCTAATGGGTTGTGGCATCAGTGGGATGTGGTATTGATCCGTTCATGTTGTTGTAACGTCTATGGTGGGGTAATCAAGTCATAATTCATGAAGCTTTTGATTTGGACCGAAAACATAACTTTGTGTTATTAGCTGAATTTAGTGGGTTGAGTAAATGTTATTAGATTTCTTGTTAGTAAATTGACGATCACGTACAGTTGATACATATAAAACGGCTCCGTGATATACCTAAGTAATTACTGAGTGACTAACGCATCGGACACGCCCTTTATGCCTGGAGGCTTTTATTTAGATATTTAGTTCTGTTTACGTTTAGTTTTTATTTCTGCTTGAGTATAGTTCTCGATGTTTTTGGTTGGTATATTGGCGTGTGCTTGCTGACATATAGCCAATAATTTATCATTTAAATAGTTTTGTGTTGCGACAGACAGCTGTGCTGCTAGGGAGTTTGTTGCGCCACTTCTTCTTCCCAGCTAAAGGCACTAGAAAGTGATGAAGGGTGGGCGTTTTGGAGGACTGTATTATGTAATTTTGACGTTCGAAAAGTGCTGATTCTCAGCCTAGTTTGAATAAATTACTTTTGAATTTGTATCGAAAATGCAGTCTGACGATATCTCCTTCTCTCATTTTTTTTAAGAGTAAGTTTATCTATGCAATTTAATTGAACAAGTTTCCAGGTAATCACTAGGTACACTATTTATTTTAATACCTTCACAGTTAGGTAAAAACCTATTTTCCACACAACTTCAACAAGTATACTAGCCACTTACAACAGTCCTCAAACACACAAGTTTCTCAACACGTAGTTCTCAGCGACCCCTCTAGTACGCAGTAGGTCTTTGCGACCCTCCAGCATGTGGGTCTTTACGACCCCCTCACATGTACGGTGCTAAGCAGCCCTAGCCTCGGGCTGTCGGCTAATTGTCACCACTTGACTCCCCCACACATCTACTGCACTTTACAGCTGACATTAAAATCTCTCTACTGTGGGTATATGGGTAGGTGTAGGTAAGTTTTCTGTGTTAGGGGGTGTACAAATGTAAGTGCGTAATTAGTGGGTTATTTCATTTAAATGGTTGGACTGCGCTTGACGTCGCGGATAAAAGCGACATGGTTTGTACTCGTTAGGAGAAAGCTACTTTACCTACTAATTCCACAGGCAATGAGACATATTTTTTTCTGGGAGCTTATCCAGACGAAGGCCGAAATGTAGGTAGACGAAAATGATTAAGAATGGCAACAAACACAGATGGCGAAGTCTTTCAAGGCGACGTAAAAAATCCTGTAATGACAGATGTAAGATGAATAAAAACGGGGCGCACTGGGGAGAGAAAACGGGGAAAGCTGACCCCACTACAAAATTCCCTAAAGCTAAAAAAAGTCATCTTCGCTCAATTTTTAATAGCACAAAACACATCAAAGACTACAAAAAAAACAAACCTAAAGTAGGAAGCAAAACCAATTCGTACAATAACGAACTCATATCGTTCAAATGTAAACAAAAAACAGCTCTTGTTTAGTAAAAAACGCGTAACACAGATACCCGTTCATAGTAGGTACGTAGGCAGTAGTAATAATACCAAAATAACATAGAGTAAAAATAGTAGGGCCTGCGTGGTGCGTGGCAAGCAGTTGGCCAATATTCTACATGGAGCGCTGTTGTGTTGCGATCATTTGTGGTTCATGTTGTCGGTGAGAGCGGGTACACTGTGGTGCTATAAAGAAAACTGATCGGAAGTTTTCATGCTAATTAAAATTATACTACGCTTAACATAACATCACGGCTTGTTTCCATGAAGGGTAGGGCAGAGGTCTACCTTTAGTACACCCATATTTCACCAGTTACGTTTAAGTTCCACTCAAAACAAAAAAAAAAAAGTTAATTATAAGTACTAAGATATTACAAAAGTTAGAACAGATTTCAAAATTCTACAGTTGAAAATGGTAGAGCTGAAATTGGTAGATGGCGCATTGGTATCTGATGTTAGGACTACAATAACTCGTTGGTAACATAGACCTGTACCCTAATTGCGTAATAGAACACAATTATAATTTGTTTCGATTTGAAACAGATTGCGAATCCATTGCTTCATAAGTTAGAAAAAAAAATCTTCTCAACAACGTAAATAACGCAATGAATGTTGTTGAACTGTCAAAATGAAACAAATTAGGCAAAATTGTTTACGAAAATAAGTTACGCAATTAGGGTACAGGTCTGTTTACATCATGTTGATCTGGCCGATACATCTTGCTATCGATCAGTTGCTATCAGACTTTGTAACAATATAAATCTTCATGCTCCTTTTCACCGTTTATTAATTGTCCTTTCCCAGTTCAACCTAGTCGTAAGTCTTCCCGCCTCCGCCTCTCACACGCACTGACTCTTCTAACACAGTATTGCTTAATCCGCTGTTGCCACGCGACCGACTCGCGCTGAGCACATAAATGGGCCTCTTTGTTTCTTATCACCGGTACATAGCATGGGAAACACGGTTCTTTATGTACTCCATTATATACTGCGTGTCTATCAGTGTTCATTGTTTCTTTACATAGTAACAAGGCTTGGTGTAGCGGGTTTTGCAAAACCACTTTTTAAGACTTAATTTCCAGCACAATGGTTTTCAATCGGCTTATTACCATGATTATCACTTACTTATACCTAACTTAAGCTAAAATACTGCCACTGCTGGACATAGACCTTCCCCAAACAACACCATATCGACAGATTCTACAATGTAGCCAGTGAATTCCTGCAATCTTCAATAATATCACAGAGCATGGAATGGCCGCAGCAGCTAGAGACGGCCTGCGCTTATAAAAATCGTGTCGCCGAAAGTGCGTTGAGAGAGCTTGCTTCTGTCATGAACCGCCATTCAAAGCCGTCAGTTTAGGTAATACGGGCTGGTATCCGCAACTCCACGTCAAAGCGCGTATTTTGCGTACGGGTGGGAAAATCGGTTATTCGATCCACCCCAGCTCCTCAAAGAAGGCCAGCAATGCTTTGATATTACTGACAATCTCACGTAAGGTACCTGAGTTATCGAAGTACTTTGCCCAGTATAAAGAAGAAAGAAGAAAAGAAAGAAAATATATTTATTTAGCACAGACCAAAAAGCACACCATATAATTAACAACAGATGAAAAATTTGAAATTAAAATCAAATAAAAAGTCTAAAGTGCGATGTAAGAAAATGGAGTGTGCCTCACGGCGTATGTGGCGACCACCGGGCAGTTTAACAGCACATGAGCTGCTGTCTCGTCATCCTCCGTGCTGGCTCTGCACAGCGGACTGTATGTGACTCCTATGACAAAGAGGTGTTTATTAAATGACCCATGGCCAGTTCCAGCTGCTGTAACTGTACGTAGCTGTTGTTTCGTTAGTCGGAGAACCTGTTTCGTGAGACGGTCATCGATTGCAAGGAAGGGCCTCCTTGGCCTGCCTGCACTCACCGTGGCCGTCAGTTTGTATTCGTAATTTTTGTTGTAGTCCGAGTAAACGGTGACACGCATGGTATAAATGGAAAGTGTTGACAATGCTGCCGCTCGCAGCGTCTCCGTGCTCTATGAATAATAAGATTGCTACATAGTGGCAATAAAAAAATATATTTACATTGCCACGATCAACATAATTATTATGTGACGCATGCCAAATTGATTAGTAACATATCGACTCACAGAAGGTAAATTATGTTTTTATAATACCTAACTGCAAGCCTACCTTAACGACTCTTTATGTACACCCGCACGTATAGGTTCAAATTAAATTAACTGGAAATATTCCACAAATGATTGGTATCGATATCATATCATGATAAAACAAAACAATAAGTTATTTACACATTTTATTTTACTACTAGCGGACCCAAGCAGACGTTGTCCTGTCAACATTCCAATATGGTCTTTCGTAGTTAGTTAGTTCATACAAAAACTCCATAAAAAAGGACATACAGTTTTTCCCAAATTTTCCTATTTTCCGAGCAATTTTTCCACTTTTTCTTTCCAACCTAATTCGGACTATCGTGTCCGTATGGATTGAGGAGCCATGTCTCATATTTAAACGCGGGTACTACCAATATTTAGTAGTAAATTAGGCGATTTTGTAGGCCCGATCCTGGAATTTGTAGTAAAACACTTTAAAAGATACACGACTTTTAAGGTGGCTCCTCAATTCAGACGTCTGAATTGAGGCGCCACCTTACAACTCTAAAACTAGCCGACGGATATTTTTGAAAATTTGGTAGGATTTAGTAGTACTTATCCGTAATCTCTACAAAAAAAATGGGTTTTGTACGGCTGAATTTGAGATAGCTACAATGTTTTGATTTTTCATAAAAATCCACAAATTTCACCGCGCTGTTTCTCGGAAAGTAATTAACCAATTACAACAAATTTTTAGTATAATTTAGTAGTAAATACGTTCTAATTTGTAGTATAAAAATAAAATGGAAAAGCTACATAATTTCGCTAATACAACACATTTTATGTGGCTCCTCAATCCTGACGGTCTATGGAAAATAATATGTTCGTAGCTACTAAAGTAGTTGATCAAATCGGATAACAATAGCACCAATATTTAGTAGAAATTTCTACTAAATATTGGCGTAATCCAAAATCCTGTACATTCAGTATTTCAAAAGATATTAACAAAATAAACATTCCTTAACAATCTAGTGTGGTACGAAAGCCCACGACCAAAACCATATCACATCGTTTTAGGGCCAAAACCGTATAAAATCGTTAGTCTAGATGATTCCTGAACCCAACTCGGTGGGAAGTACCGGTCAGAAACGTCTCAGTTTTACGGAAGCCTATTTCTGCTATGTCAAAAAAAAATAAGCAGACGATTTCATCACAATATGCCTGATATTAAAAATGTACATAGTTTTCGTAATTTTACAAAAAAAAATGTTTTCTGAAATTTTGCGTGTCACATGTGGACAGAGCGCATTTTCAAAAATGACAAAAAATTTAACCCTAACCTAACCTAACCTAACCTAACCTAACCTAACCTAACCTAACCTAACCCTAAAAAAAAATATTTTTCATAATTTTGTTTTACCACTTTGTCGGCGTAATTAATACCTATGTTAAATTACAACTTTCTAGTACTAAGAGTCTCGGAGCTAGACCGCGGACAGACAGACAGACAGACGGACATGACGAAACTATAAGGGTTCCTTGTTTACTACGGAACCCTAAAAATACGTTACCAATCAGACAACTTTTCGATTGAACCAGGTTGCTATGAGACAGATAGGTTAAATTTTTTGTAATTTTTTGAAAATGTGCGCAGTCCACATGTGACACGTAAATTGTCAGAAAACAAACTTTTTTGTAATAAAATTACGAAAACTATGTACATTTTTAATATCAGGCATATTGTGATGAAATCGTCTGCTTATTTTTTTTGACATAGCAGAAATAGGCTTCCGTAAAACTGAGACGTTTCTGACCGGTACTTCCCACCGAGTTGGGTTCAGGAATCATCTAAACTAACGATTTTATACGGTTTTGGCCCTAAAACGATGTGATATGGTTTTGGTCGTGGGCTCTCGTACCACACTAGATTGTTAAGGAATGTTTATTTTGTTAATATCTTTTGAAATACTGAATGTACAGGATTTTGGATTACGCCAATATTTAGTAGAAATTTCTACTAAATATTGGTGCTATTGTTATCCGATTTGATCAACTACTTTAGTAGCTACGAACATATTATTTTCCATAGACCGTCAGGATTGAGGAGCCACATAAAATGTGTTGTATTAGCGAAATTATGTAGCTTTTCCATTTTATTTTTATACTACAAATTAGAACGTATTTACTACTAAATTATACTAAAAATATGTTGTAATTGGTTAATTACTTCCGAGAAACAGCGCGGTGAAATTTGTGGATTTTTATGAAAAATCAAAACATTGTAGCTATCTCAAATTCAGCCGAACAAAACCCATTTTTTTTGTAGAGATTACGGATAAGTACTACTAAATCCTACCAAATTTTCAAAAATATCCGTCGGCTAGTTTTAGAGTTGTAAGGTGGCGCCTCAATTCAGACGTCTGAATTGAGGAGCCACCTTAAAAGTCGTGTATCTTTTAAAGTGTTTTACTACAAATTCCAGGATCGGGCCTACAAAATCGCCTAATTTACTACTAAATATTGGTAGTACCCGCGTTTAAAAATGAGACATGGCTCCTCAATCCATACGGACACGGACTATCACGAAAATTTTGAAACAAAAATAGTAAAATCGGTCAAGCCGTTCTCAAATAATGCGAGATTATTTGATATTGATACATTCGATAGTTTATCGCTCGTGTCTGTGAAATTTTTCTAGTCAATTAATTTTAACCCTGCATGGTTTACATACAGGGTGAGGGTGTGACTGATTAGCATGGGACCCCGTAAATAAACTTCAGTCATGGTTTTGTGTAGTGAACTAGACGAAACTATGTCTGAGAAATTCAAGGTTATGTAAGTAAGTGACCTCCAACCTTCAGAGAAAATGAGTTTCCATTCGCAGAATGGTGTAATTAGTTGCCTAAAGGTTTCCTTTCCGTAATCATGGCTGTCCATAAAAGATAGATGATGGAATAAACATGTTGTTATCGCTAAAATCTATCTCTTTTGTTCTGATTTTTCTCAACTGAAACTTTAAAAGAACAGTGATACCATTTTCACACCGAAACCAGCCCCAAATAGTTTATCAATATTTTACATCAGCATAGTAAAGCTCAACCTCAACCAGTATACCTACCAACATTACATAACCTCGAATAAGTACCTCGATATATACCTCTAACCTCAGTTTAATATTACAGAATGTTATTTTCAAAGCGTAAAGATTACAATGAGTTACGGTACACCGTTGTTGGCTTGATCGAAAACACTTTTCTATTTCTGTTTCCATCAAACATACGTTATCGGGACTTTGACGACACATATTTTAGTGTTTTGTTTACTATAAAAACCGTATACAATTCTACGTCGTATGTGGTATTGAATACAGGTGGTTTTCGTGTGTATTTGAGGTATTACTCCGATAACGCTTATGCCCAGGAAACGTGACGGCGAGCCATGACCAGCGCAACGAGTCGCGTTGCAAATTTTTCTCATTGTCAATGAAAATGGATCATTTACTTATTAAACATTTTGTTTCACTTGATCAGCGAATCTTTACACTGTGTGTTATATAGAAATTGGTCACGTGTTTGAAGAATGATTATGACTAACGTTTTGGACAATAGAAATGAGAAACTATTCGATTTATTTGCGTTTTCGCAAATTTTAACTTCAAGCTGTGCTAATATTTTGTTTGATGTTTTCAGGTGTTGAAACCCATATTTTCGCGATTAACTCTGAGGTTATTTATAGATCAAATAAAAATGTACATACATAATACCAACTCAATTTAAGCTTTCGACCTCTTCGCAACGCTGAACGTAACTAATTTGATATACATTAAAACATGTTTTTCTTACATTAAGCAGTAGGCATGCTT
Organism: Agrochola lychnidis; assembly: GCA_963680765.1. NCBI lineage: Eukaryota > Metazoa > Arthropoda > Insecta > Lepidoptera > Noctuidae > Agrochola > Agrochola lychnidis. Next base: position 1,369,280 of record OY796867.1, read on the forward strand.
GTGTGGAATACGTGGTCAGAGGACGACAGGTCACGTCATGTCTGCAAATAACTACTAGGCATATAAGTAGAGTCAGTTTAACTTTGTCTCCAAGTCCGTCCGTCCACTTACTAATCAATATTCCATGTCATTCTAGTCTGTTGCTGTTGCAGGTACTTATCTATAGAGAGCGGTAACAACTTACGACAGCCTCTTTGAAAATATACCTACCTACAACATGAAAAATCATAGAACCTTTTGCAGTTTGCAGATATGTTTGCAGTTACTTTCTACCTTTTGAGAACGATACCTCCTCTTCTGACCTCGGACAGAGATCCTTTTAATGATCTAGCTGTTGCCCGCGACTTCGTCTGCGATCCAGGATAAAAAGTAGCCTGTGTACTTTTCCAGGTCATGGTCTACCCATGTGCCAAATTTTATCCAAATCCGTTCAGCTGTTTTAGCGTGAAAACGTAACAAACAAACTCACTTTCGCATTTATAATTAGGACTAGCAACCTGCCCCTGCTTCGCACGGTTTTTACGACATGACAAAACATACAAAACATTGTGAATTCTTTATTATAATGTAAATGAAATATTAATATATTCATATATTGTACACATAAATATTTCGGAATAAATTATCTAAATGATGGTGCAAACCGCATCAAAATCCGTTTCCTAATTTAAAACAAACACCCACAAACATATACGAAAAGAGACCTTAAGTTATAATATATATATAGATAGATATAGAGTAAAGATCAACAGAATACTCTGAAAAACTTTTTACAAAAAAAAACAACCGACCTCCAAAAAAAACACTACAAAGTGAAAAATAACTTTAATTTCGGAAGTCGGTGTCTTGGGTTTTGTATTTTCGTTTTTTAAAAGGTCATAGTGCAAGCACTATTATTTTGGAACCAACAAGTATTTTTGCTTTACCTTGCAAGTATAGCAATATAGAAACTAACCCGTGTCAAATAACAAGTCTCATTCAATTCTATTTCTTATTAATTGATTAAATCAAGCGTGCTTATGTATTCTCAACTTGATATGGATACCGCTGGACATTAAAAGTACCGACTTCTAAATAAAATGTCTGACTGTATTAGCCGCGGTCGTTTCCAATTACTCGTGGGCTCCACCGCAGTCACCGTTTTTATTTTTCTTATGGAAAGGTTTAACCACACGATTTAACGGCGTTTCTCCCAATTGATTGCGTTCAGGTTAACGTGAAAAGTTCATTCAGATTGTGTGATATCTCTGAGTCAGTTTATAGACCAACTAGCATTTACCTGCGGTTTCACTGCCTTGGTCTAACTACAGTAACCATGCATTTACCACGATAAAAGTAGCCTGTCATTCTCAGGCCCCTTTTAATTTATTTTTATGTACCTACACACAAAACACTCCACAGACAAAATTACATAAAGATAGAAGAACCCTAAGGTACTGCTTATTTCATTAGTTTCTTCCAACAGACCGCAGCGACAGGAGAGTTGGATGAAAAGTGGACACATTGTGTGAAAGACAGTGCAGGAAATATTAGACGATATAGTAGGTATTAATTATAGGTATCGGATGAAAATACCATACATACATATAGAAATAAATACATGTATTATAATAATAATATACCTATAATATATCTCGTTACGCTGCAAACCACACACATACTCTCGCATTAACATAATATTGTAAATGCGATAATAGGTTAGGATTGACAGACTATGAGACGAATGCCCTGGTCTCGACTGTACCCACTGTTGTTCGGTAATTAGTCACTTCACTAATAATATCAAAGTGACATCTTCATGTAGCTTAGTAGAAGCCCTACATTTTCATCATTGAAAGCGTTCACAAGTTCAATAGCCTTTCGAGTCTTTTTCGACAGCTACGTGGGTGTTAAGTTACGATTGGAAAGCAAAACGACGCTGCTTTTGTTCGTAAAGGAGTATTTTAATATTTTGAGGACTCAAGAAGCTGGAGTTAAATTGCATGTTTGCAGGAATCCTGAATTTAGATCAAAAGCAACTTAGCCGGCATAAAATTAACTAACACAAGTAAATTCACAAGACAGCTAAGCCACAATGCTGGGGCACAAAGTAAGCAGTAATTTTACTTAACTACTGGGTCAAGTCAGTCGGTCAGCGACACTAAACCGTGTGCTTTACGAAACGGTGCAGTCGGCTGACTTAGCAACCGACAACACGCTTACAAACACGTGCGTAACTGAGTAAGCAGAGATGGAGCTCGACAGTAAACAGAGATCGAGTCTGTTAAGATAGACTAGCTGTGCCTATTGTGAATCTGTCTGCGTGTAAGGTATTACATTTTTCCGGATGAAAGTACTCTGCATGATTGGTGCAGTGGTCGAAATCGCGACTCTTAAGCATCCGCGGCGAGTCCCAGGTCTAAGTCATTTTGCATCCAGTTGATAATAGGGTCGCCACCATGGAAACGCTTTCACCTGGGTATAATGTTGTACGTAGTGATTGGCCCTTTATTAAATAGGTAAATTGATTGAAGCTGTTGTTATGAAGGTACAAAGCGGAATGTTTGAATGGAGGATTTGTTTGAAACGGTAGCATTGCGTTCAGTCGAAACATGTCGAAACCAAACACGTTACACACAAACATTGTCACTAACAACTTTAGAAAAGTCTAGTGTTCCCGTAATTTCACCGTATTATTTTCCCTTGTTCTCCACAAAATTACGCCATCCGCTATATGCTCCGCTATAGTACAGACACAGCCTTATTTCATTACTCATTGGGTCACCGACACAAAATCGTATGCATTACGAAACGTCGCTGAGATGGCAACTACAACTGAGTTAGCAACGAATATGAATGCGATGACACACGTGACTTAGTAACACTTTATCTAGAAAAAATCTTCCTTTATCTAACTGTAAAGTAAACCTTCAGATGCTGATTTGATCCTCAGCTTCAACAAAGTTAGAGGTCCTTAAATAAAAGAAAAAAATAAACATGATTTACACTGATACAAAGAAGCCAAAAACCTCGTATTCAACAAATAAAAAAATAAAGTTTCCTTGTGGAAGAGTTATTCTGGAGAAGTATCTTTAACCATTTCTTCCGCTAAACAGCAATAATTGGAATCAGTGACATTATTCTCAACTACATTTATGATGGAATAGGTCAGTTTCAAATTTTCCAGATGCTAGTGTTTTACAAAGGGCTTAATTTCCTTCTGAACTCCGCAACTAGGTTACAACTGAGCTTGGCTGACTACATCTAACTATTGTCCTATGACATGACAGATGGATCCGACTGTTTAACATAATTTATGTGACCTCCTCAATATGACATTAAGAATGGACACCGATTCTCATACACACAGTTTAACCTTCGCGACCGATTGATTCTTGTAGGTTTAATATTAGCCATGAACATACATTAGAAACAGAATCAATACAGCCACAAATCAAAACACAACCTTGCACACAGTTCCATAGCAAAAGCAACGTAATCAACTGCTTATCAGTAGCACAGGTTGTAAAAATGGACGGTTTGAACATTATTGTGACGCTGAGTACCAGGCCGCCATGATTGTGTGGCACTGGCGATGGTTAGCAACAGCTATCATGCAGTAATGTGACTTTTTGTTGCTAGGGTGGAGAAGAGAGTTTGTTGGAAAATTCACGTGGGTAGGTACTGTTCCTGTGTTGGTTATTTTTAACCGACTTCCAAAAAGGAGGAGTTTTTTATGTATGTCCACCGATTTCTCCGTCAATTGTGGACCGATTTTGAAAATTCTTTTTTTGTTTGAAAGGGTGTGCTCTCGAATTGGTCCCATACAAATTTTAGATGATATGATAAGTTTCTGTCACTGGTAGCAGGTAGTGGTATTCGAATATGTGTGGTGTAGGTACCACAACTAAAAAGTGAAAAATAAAAACTTTTTACAAAAAAAAACAACCGACCTCCAAAAAAAAACACTACAAAGTGAAAAATAACTTTAATTTCGGAAGTCGGTGGCAAAAAACGAAAATACAAAACCCAAGACACCGACTTCCGAAATTAAAGTTATTTTTCACTTTGTAGTGTTTTTTTTGGAGGTCGGTTGTTTTTTTTTGTAAAAAGTTTTTATTTTTCACTTTTTAGTTGTGGTACCTACACCACACATATTCGAATACCACTACCTGCTACCAGTGACAGAAACTTATCATATCATCTAAAATTTGTATGGGACCAATTCGAGAGCACACCCTTTCAAACAAAAAAAGAATTTTCAAAATCGGTCCACAATTGACGGAGAAATCGGTGGACATACATAAAAAACTCCTCCTTTTTGGAAGTCGGTTAAAAATAACCAACACAGGAACAGTACCTACCCACGTGAATTTTCCAACAAACTCTCTTCTCCACCCTAGCAACAAAAAGTCACATTACTGCATGATAGCTGTTGCTAACCATCGCCAGTGCCACACAATCATGGCGGCCTGGTACTCAGCGTCACAATAATGTTCAAACCGTCCATTTTTACAACCTGTGCTACTGATAAGCAGTTGATTACGTTGCTTTTGCTATGGAACTGTGTGCAAGGTTGTGTTTTGATTTGTGGCTGTATTGATTCTGTTTCTAATGTATGTTCATGGCTAATATTAAACCTACAAGAATCAATCGGTCGCGAAGGTTAAACTGTGTGTATGAGAATCGGTGTCCATTCTTAATGTCATATTGAGGAGGTCACATAAATTATGTTAAACAGTCGGATCCATCTGTCATGTCATAGGACAATAGTTAGATGTAGTCAGCCAAGCTCAGTTGTAACCTAGTTGCGGAGTTCAGAAGGAAATTAAGCCCTTTGTAAAACACTAGCATCTGGAAAATTTGAAACTGACCTATTCCATCATAAATGTAGTTGAGAATAATGTCACTGATTCCAATTATTGCTGTTTAGCGGAAGAAATGGTTAAAGATACTTCTCCAGAATAACTCTTCCACAAGGAAACTTTATTTTTTTATTTGTTGAATACGAGGTTTTTGGCTTCTTTGTATCAGTGTAAATCATGTTTATTTTTTTCTTTTATTTAAGGACCTCTAACTTTGTTGAAGCTGAGGATCAAATCAGCATCTGAAGGTTTACTTTACAGTTAGATAAAGGAAGATTTTTTCTAGATAAAGTGTTACTAAGTCACGTGTGTCATCGCATTCATATTCGTTGCTAACTCAGTTGTAGTTGCCATCTCAGCGACGTTTCGTAATGCATACGATTTTGTGTCGGTGACCCAATGAGTAATGAAATAAGGCTGTGTCTGTACTATAGCGGAGCATATAGCGGATGGCGTAATTTTGTGGAGAACAAGGGAAAATAATACGGTGAAATTACGGGAACACTAGACTTTTCTAAAGTTGTTAGTGACAATGTTTGTGTGTAACGTGTTTGGTTTCGACATGTTTCGACTGAACGCAATGCTACCGTTTCAAACAAATCCTCCATTCAAACATTCCGCTTTGTACCTTCATAACAACAGCTTCAATCAATTTACCTATTTAATAAAGGGCCAATCACTACGTACAACATTATACCCAGGTGAAAGCGTTTCCATGGTGGCGACCCTATTATCAACTGGATGCAAAATGACTTAGACCTGGGACTCGCCGCGGATGCTTAAGAGTCGCGATTTCGACCACTGCACCAATCATGCAGAGTACTTTCATCCGGAAAAATGTAATACCTTACACGCAGACAGATTCACAATAGGCACAGCTAGTCTATCTTAACAGACTCGATCTCTGTTTACTGTCGAGCTCCATCTCTGCTTACTCAGTTACGCACGTGTTTGTAAGCGTGTTGTCGGTTGCTAAGTCAGCCGACTGCACCGTTTCGTAAAGCACACGGTTTAGTGTCGCTGACCGACTGACTTGACCCAGTAGTTAAGTAAAATTACTGCTTACTTTGTGCCCCAGCATTGTGGCTTAGCTGTCTTGTGAATTTACTTGTGTTAGTTAATTTTATGCCGGCTAAGTTGCTTTTGATCTAAATTCAGGATTCCTGCAAACATGCAATTTAACTCCAGCTTCTTGAGTCCTCAAAATATTAAAATACTCCTTTACGAACAAAAGCAGCGTCGTTTTGCTTTCCAATCGTAACTTAACACCCACGTAGCTGTCGAAAAAGACTCGAAAGGCTATTGAACTTGTGAACGCTTTCAATGATGAAAATGTAGGGCTTCTACTAAGCTACATGAAGATGTCACTTTGATATTATTAGTGAAGTGACTAATTACCGAACAACAGTGGGTACAGTCGAGACCAGGGCATTCGTCTCATAGTCTGTCAATCCTAACCTATTATCGCATTTACAATATTATGTTAATGCGAGAGTATGTGTGTGGTTTGCAGCGTAACGAGATATATTATAGGTATATTATTATTATAATACATGTATTTATTTCTATATGTATGTATGGTATTTTCATCCGATACCTATAATTAATACCTACTATATCGTCTAATATTTCCTGCACTGTCTTTCACACAATGTGTCCACTTTTCATCCAACTCTCCTGTCGCTGCGGTCTGTTGGAAGAAACTAATGAAATAAGCAGTACCTTAGGGTTCTTCTATCTTTATGTAATTTTGTCTGTGGAGTGTTTTGTGTGTAGGTACATAAAAATAAATTAAAAGGGGCCTGAGAATGACAGGCTACTTTTATCGTGGTAAATGCATGGTTACTGTAGTTAGACCAAGGCAGTGAAACCGCAGGTAAATGCTAGTTGGTCTATAAACTGACTCAGAGATATCACACAATCTGAATGAACTTTTCACGTTAACCTGAACGCAATCAATTGGGAGAAACGCCGTTAAATCGTGTGGTTAAACCTTTCCATAAGAAAAATAAAAACGGTGACTGCGGTGGAGCCCACGAGTAATTGGAAACGACCGCGGCTAATACAGTCAGACATTTTATTTAGAAGTCGGTACTTTTAATGTCCAGCGGTATCCATATCAAGTTGAGAATACATAAGCACGCTTGATTTAATCAATTAATAAGAAATAGAATTGAATGAGACTTGTTATTTGACACGGGTTAGTTTCTATATTGCTATACTTGCAAGGTAAAGCAAAAATACTTGTTGGTTCCAAAATAATAGTGCTTGCACTATGACCTTTTGCATTTTTTATCGATATCGATAAATTTCGCTGACGCACCTGTCATATTATTATAATTTCACTGACTCATAAAATATTACCCCCACCCCTCTGCCCAACCCTTTGAGGATTACAGTCGTGATGTTAAGTGCGAAGCGTAAAAATTCAAATATTCGATTTTAAAAGCTCGTCTCTCTCTTGTTGCAAATATTTACACTGTAGTGCAAAAACCTTTTTAAATAATTATGTTATGTAGGTAGGTAAGACGAGTACTTACTTTATGTTTATTTAAATTGTTATATCCTTTATGTTAAACAGTCCCCTCACGGTCGCGGATGTACTCAATAAATATTTAAATAAAATCCGAGCAATTTAATTAATTTCTATAGCTATTATTTACACCGGAGAAAATATTTATTAATTTAGTTTCATGTATTTATAATGTCTATTTTTAGAACAGTTTGCGATAACCTTGGACTTTTGCCTGAAAATGCTGTTTTATTTACCTGAAGCTACTTATTCTATCTTGTAACTTTTTGTTTATTATTATATGCTTGTTTTCTTCATCGTTATTGTTTTGTGTTTCTTACAACAACAACACCTTCATAGTCTGCGATCTGATCTGCATTGCATATTTTTTTTTCAAACTCAAACTCAAACTCAAATCATTTATTTCAATTAAACCATTTACAGGCACTTTTGAATTGTCAAGGAATCGGTCAGTCAGAAATAGGTATGAAGCTAGATGCCCATTCCAAAGCGTAGTAGGTACCTATGGAGAAGAACGGGCAAGAAACTCCACGGACACTCTTTTAAATAAAAAATTGTTACAAAATATTGGTTACAACATTCATGTTGAAATTATACATGTGAGAACAATGTAGAAAGATGTGCACATGAGAAGCGTCCGTAATAAAAAGATAAAAAAGAACATTTCAAAAAAATTAAAAATAAGCCCTGGCAGCCAAGAGATGACCAGTCCCAACTGACGGCGCCCGTTCACGAACATGACGCATGTATTAGCACCATTCAGCTCAACCATTTTGAAGGGAGCTAAATGATCCAACACACGCGCCACCATCAGCGAAACATTTGAGTGAGCATGACATACTCACAGCCGCCAGGGCACATTCAAGTCAATGCAAGACATATTACCCGGTAAATGGTAACTCTTTAGTACATAGTGCTCACATAATGTACTATGCAATTATATAATACAAAAGAGATTGAGTTTATACAATGCAAAGATGGTATTACAATCTTCAGCAGCTCCAACAGTATTTGCAAATGTTAATCAATTAGTTGTGGTTGTGGAGCAGGACCAGCATTGAGCCAAGCATTTTTATCAGTGATGTAATCCCCCAACGTATAATATGCCTGCCTGCATAGTGTGCGTTTTATACAAGATTTGAATTTCGTCTCATTCAGTTGAAATATGTGGGGAGGAATTTTATTGTAACATTTTAAACAGTATCCCATGAAAGATGAATCTACTTTAGCTAGTCTGAAACCTGGTTGAACTAATAGGTCCCTATTTCTAGTACTATAATTATGTCTATCACCTCTTTTGCTAAAAAGATGTAAATTCTTTCTACATTATAAATTGATCTAACTTTACATAACACCTAACTTTTTGCTTAATTAAACATGGACCCGCTGAGCTGACGCCAATCACTGTAGAAACACACACGGCTTCACGTCATATTCTAGCATGAAAACAGCTTAAATGATTATTAACGATGCAGACCGTGTAACAAAGACCTTTAACATATTGTAACGACGATACCAGATAAGGGATTACCAACGGGTTAACTCTGTAAGACAATGTACGTCTTTCAAACGTTTTGCCATCTAAGGCGTGACGATTATGCAAGGCAGTGAAAGTCTCATCAGAATACAAACAAAGGTTTGGCTGCTCACTCCTAATAGGCCGCAAAATCGTTTTCGTAACTTTTCAACCGCACAAACGACTTTTCTACCACATACTCGTAATAGCACGAGACATGTCTAAACGTTAAACTTTTATGAAACCTCATCAAACCAGTCTAAAAACTAACAAATCACTTATCTCCATATAAAAATGCAAATTCTACGTCAAGAGAAACCTCGCAAGATTATTTCAACATCGTTTTTTTAACCCGCTCAACACTAAGAATGCATTTATAGACTGTTTTAGAAAACCTTGTCCCGTCCTACATGGCAAATGCATCCGCCATTTAAAATATAAGTCCATGTGCCAACATGTTTTTACTTTATAACAGCTATATAACCTAGAAAATAGATCGCGATTCTATGAACTGGTACCTAGGAAAATTATTTCTACGACTGCTTCTAGATTTCCCTATACATTGCGTCTTTTTTATGCAACCTACTTCTGTTACTTCTCAGGGAACCGGCAATGGTTTCTACCGGTGTTTGAAGAGAAAGGTGTGGTTTAATGCGGTGGTAGAGGGCGCTGTAGTAGATCTTTCTGCATTCACTTCGGTTGCTAGGCGAGGGCTGTGCATGTGTGAGTGAGTGCAGTGCCCGAGGCTGTAGTGACGTACCAGCGATGTTATCGACTGTGCTACCTATCGATGTTATACCTACAGGGCTTGTGATGAAATAGATACATTCTCATTATAAGTAAGGCTGACCTTTCACATACATGGCGGTTTTGAAAAATTGGCTTCATGATTAGGAAACATCACTTATTATTATTAACATATTTTTTTAATCTCATATCCGGTTATCACCTCAAAAGGAGACAACCGAACAGCAATCAACAGTTAATTAAACTCCTCAACCAATTATAAAACAACCCAATCACCACTGGTTACACAACTGCAACCTTTAACGCGCAATCTAAGACAATCGACGCGATTCCTAATGTCTTATAATCAGTTTCCACAAAAAACTACGCAACTCTTTCGCAACACTATTATTATCTTTCGAGCGGCACGCGCACATGCACAAACTGCATTTGATTATGACAAAAAACCATTTTACATTCTACCGTTGTGAAACTGAAAATTAGACGAGTTTCGACTTTATTTGTATGCAGAAATGGTTTCGAGGTTATTGTGGGAGTGTAAGGTTAAGTTGGTGTGTGTATAAAAGTGACGTATTTTAGTAGTGTGAGTGTTGTGTGCAGTCATCGACCCGTATCTCGGGCGAACCTACCCCAACGCGAAAAATATAAGTATTTCCGAGTGGTAACTAGTGTTGTAATAATTCGTCAGTGTTTACACCACTTTCTAAATTGACACGCGTAGAATCTAGCTTACTTAGTCATCTAGTAAGCTACATCTCTCGTTCATCGATCGTCTCATCGCGAGCCACGAATCGTCAATCTCTAGAAGAGGCCAAAGGTGTACTCAGCGTTTTATGCACTTCTCAGTTTACACATTTATTCGTTTGGAAGCGTGCCCAATGTTATATCAATAGGCTTGCTGCCTATTACATATGGGCTGAATATATTCACATATTAGGCGACGCTGTGTTCTTATTACATGATGCTCTGCAGAACGAAATGTTATTCAAAATCAGCTGATTGTAACTATGAGCACCTTTTACATTGGAAGACTGTTCTTAGGCTGCACGGCTTGTCAACATTTATTTACTGTTCCATACGCAAAGGTAGCAAAAATAAGAGGCTTTATTTGTTTTCAGTCCTCATTGTTAAGTATTAGTGCTTTATGTTTTGAGCATATTATGAGTTAGTGTTAGGGAAGTAACACCTTGCCATCGAAGATGAGAAACGTCACAAGGTGTGGTGACCATAATAATTATAATTATCATCACCCCAGGCTTATCTTTACCGTAACTATGTTCCGGATACGGCTGAGTATAAATAACTAATTCACACGTATCTGAGAGGTCAGATGGTAGTAGGTACCTGACCTCATACGTGGTTGTCATATAGTGGTATAATTCTATCAATACTCCGATGATCACTACCCAACCACCTACAATCTAAGCTCTTATAATAATAACGCCCACAGCAAAGCAACCACCTGACCCCTTAATCTATTTCCATCACAAACTACATGGTTCTCTTTTCAATATATTATTATAACTACCCGTTACACATGTCCATCGCTAAAACTGCCATCTAATCGAGTATGGATATCTTTATAGCATTTTTATTCACATCGCACCGGTCAAATGGGCAAAATTATAGGTGGATGGGCCATAATTCGGAGACACCGGTAATGTGGGATGCCCAAAGTTGGAGAACTAAACTTTTATGGTCAGTCTCTTGGTGCGTTTGATATAAAAAATGTTGGGATTGTGAAATTGAATGCGTTTTATTTATTTACGAGTATTTTTTGTATTAATATTTTTGGTTCCTTCTATAAAGAGATGGAGGCCTATAACAGGCCTGCACATGTCTTAGGTTTAAAATTGCACAAGCAGCGTAAGCTTTCACAGACAAGAACCTGCATCTTTATTCTTTTAAAAGTTTCATAACTGAATGATAAATTTAAGTTTACTTAATTGAAACTCTTACCTTATCTAAATATTTCAGTTTTATTGATTCAGGAAATTTTCTAAAACAGTCTCCATGGGTGACGATACAAACTCCCTTCACCTTGGGTTGAACTATCCCCTTACACCAAAGAAGAATCCCCGACTTAATCTCTACATAGTATTGTTTACATTAGCAGAAAGCTGTAACGTTGCCTATACAAATAGGTTACTTGCAAGTACTCGCTACATTTGCGCGTGCCCTTCACGAGATAAATTGCCCCGCGCCCTTTGCTCCGACTAACGATTGTTATTTATTATATTGCGCCGCTGTAGCCCTGATATTACAATAATAGAACGTACTTACTTGATACGTTTGTTGTTTTCTAGTGTTGTTGTAATGCGTTGATGTTTGGCGATTTAGTGTGGTCGAAGACTGATTGAAGGGCTGAAAAACCTTATTGGTAGACAGTGATTAACATGAAATTTAGGTTCAATAACTATTTTAAAAATCAGAAAACTTAAGCGAATGGCGATATGTTGGCGGACTTACAGCAGAAGTCTCATGACAAACAAACACACAGCAATGTAACTAAGGGCAGACACGGGTATAGCTTTCATAGCGTAAAATATCTAGAAAATAACTTCACACAACATTTTAATTTTCTAAAACAAGTTCAATTAAAACACAATCACAGCAATCTGAGAAAATCGGTATTTGTAAATACAACACCAAAGCAATTACTATCCAGATATACCTACCATTAACGTCAATTTCCGAAGCCAACCAGTTTGGTGATACCACCGCCATAACAAAGCGCACGCAACGGTATCAACAAAGTGGTCCGCAGAGGTGGGCCGCTAGAGCTGCCCCGCGCTAGAGTGGGACTGGTTCCGTGCTAGAGGTGGGACGGGTTCCGCACGTCTGTGGGACCGGAGTTGTTGCTAGGTGAAGTGATCTCTTGTCCTACTGGCCGGTATAGACGAGGGCAGAGGTGGTTTGGATTCGAATTACTTACAACAAAAAGAAAACATTTTACTGACTTTCATATCCATTGATATCTAACACGTATTGTTCATCAATATCGATATCTTATCATTTACATTAATCACAGGAAGCATTTTTATGAAAACTGTTAGGACACAGAAGTAGATAATTGTAATAATGGAACACTACTAGAGGTTGCATTGCAATTCTGAACGGTATTTATTGTAAGAAGCTAATACGATCACGAATACTTGATCGAAGGAAAAAGAAATCCCTTTTTTGCATACGTATTCCCTACTTGTATTAAAATGCGTCATTTATAGTTTATATTATAGTTTATATTTTCAGAAAGTAAATACCATCGTCAGAAGAAAAAAAAATTATGCTTTTTAATTTTTTCATCAAAGACTATCCAAACCACTTCTGATCTCGCCTGTACACAGTCGATATTAGAAAGCGAGATGACGCTGGCGCCGGCGTCTTCCACTCCTCGTGTTAATTGTCCCGGCGCTGCGGCACTCCGGCACTCCGGCACGGCAGCCATCCGGCACTACGGCACAGACATATGAAAGTAGTCTGTTCGTGCTAGAAGCTCTGCTCGACGGTCGTTGCTACCGGCTTCCGTAGTTTGTTGCTACGCAGAGAAATTGATGGAAATTAGATTATGATTCTATGTTTAGTTTTGTCACTAGATGTTGGTGTTGGGTTGAAACGCTACCGGGTCTTTTAGGGATTATATTACTTGGCAAATAAACAGTGACACAGTAGTTTATTTATCATTCTAAATTAAAACGCTAGGTGTGCATTTCATTATAAATGACGCTATTTAATATGAAAGAACTCATTTCGGGTAAAATTGAATTCTTATTGGATATCTTTCGAGCCCGCTTTTAATTATTATGCTTCATCATAACATTAATCCAAAAAAAAGGCATTTTTTATGAAAACTATTGATGATTTGAATAATGCAGATTGGGTTTCATCGTGATGTTCTTAAACCAAACCTAGTATTCCACCACGGTCAGTTTCAGACCCATTTTATCCCATTTTCTTCAGAACGTTTTTCTTCTTTGTAGCATTTTCTAAGTATTTTTCCTAACTTATTTAAACACCTTTCCTAAACCGTCCTAATCCGTCTGGTACGATGTATATTAATAAATAATAAATATCAAGCGTGTATAGAAAGCGCGCATGTTTGTACAGGTTCATATAAACAGCCTGTCTGTCTGTCTGTCCGTCAAATGAATGGTAACTGACATTTTCGCCTCCGTGCTGCCGCGTACTGTTTTTGTAGACCGTACGGTACAGTTAGCAACACAGCTTGTTTATTAACGTAGTATACTTGTGTTACAATAGTGTATCCGAAAAGAGTGTATAAAGATAATTTAGGCATTCCGTAGAGTTATATAAAAATCGTAGCATAACCGTAGCAAGGCGTAGTAAAGCGTAGCATGGCGTAGTAGAACGTAGCACGGCGTAGCATAGCGCAGCACGGCGTAATATAGCGTATCACGACGTAGTACGGCGTAGCATGGCGTAGTATGGCGTAGCACGGAGTAATATAGCATAGCACAGTGTAGAATATCGTAGCACACCGTACCACAGCATATCATAATTTTGAATTAGATACTTTTCGCTTTACTGGTCAATAAATGAATTAATGAATACGTTATCCACTATGACGACACTAAAATTGATGTACTACCTCAGCTCCGCCACATCTTACATAGGTAGTGCAACTCTGTGTAGAGTGTAGTGGACGACCACACCGCATATCAAACTTTGCCTGAGCAAAGTGTCAAAACCACAGTCAAACAAAGCATTGTTAGAATACATCAACATAATCAACATATCCAGCATAATCTGTCACAATTCGCTAACACAATAGGATTTCACAATCCTCTTATATACAAATCTCAAATCACTGGCCTACAATAAAAAAACAAACCATTCTTTTTTCTAAAACGTTTTTAAATTAAATTGGTTTTTAAATAAAACTCAATTTCCATTTAACATTTCGTTTCTAACTGTACTCGATGTTTGTGATACGAGCGTTGATTCCGCTCTGACATTTCATAAAGAAAACAATAATTTGTTTGTTTGTTCCGAACGTGCTATTACTGCTGGGCCATTACGTAATCGCCTATTTTCGTGAGTCGTGTGGCAACCAATCAAAACTACCATTTACCTACATACGTCCCATTAGAGAGAATTAATTTGTCAAACAAAACCGTGTGATAAATTCGTGAAAAAAGGATTTAAAAGTTACGTTCGGCGAAGTTCGGAAGAGTTCGTGCACGTTCGAGAGTGTTCGGGCACGTTCGGCACGGGTCATCGCTCCGACCTAGATCGGGTGCGCCCGCGCAGAGCCACTGTTGCTAACCGCGCGTTTTATTCTATTATTTGTGTTAAATAGTGGAGCGTTGCGTGTTCGTGTTTAGTTTGTTATAAAATTACACATAACTAGCTGTAACAGGTTCTTTTTATGACCATAACAAAGTAGAAAATGGCGGAGTACACGCGAAAATAAACACCATGTCTGTTGATTACTGAACTGGCTTTCGATTTGATGAACGACTGAGTCATCTCGACGTTTATTTGCTCACATCCAGGATGTAATAAAATACTGGAAACAGATATTAATGTGTGAACTCGTTGCAACAGCTTTGTTTTACTAGTTTACTTTTTGATCACGTAAAGTTTGAGACTTTCTCAGACTTTTTCTCTGAACCTGTCGAGCATGGCTTGGTAGATCGTGGTAGATAGACAGGGGATTAAATAATAATTATGTACATTACGAAGAGGTAGATGATAACTGCGAATGTAATGAATGTACTGGAAAATAGTTAAATTTGTCAAAATCATTCTTTCAAATCTATGAAGTTTATTGTTCTCGCTTTATCAAGACGTTTCCAATTGTTATTTTTATTTATATAGTGCAAAAATAAAGGATCAAAGCCACTAGCTTACCGAAAGTTACTTACCCTCTTTATGTGTGCAGGATAAGTCTCAGACTTCCGACCTTTCAGAAGTTTAACTAGAGGTCATATCAAATACTCTTTTCAAGGTACTAAGAAATTCTTTAACTAAACCATAGCTCTATCCTCGAACTAATACAACCAAGTTTTGTAACCGCACGTTACATGTTATGTGACAAACATCAACACGTATTGTATAACCGACTGCTGTCATAACGTACTTGCAGGTGGCTAACCCTTGGCGGCTCACAAGCCCCATTAGGTGGCAACATCGAGGGCACGCATGTGGGGACCAGCATGCGGGAAACGGACTTATAAGAAGCGGGTAAACAATAAGAATAAACATTGTAGTTTATGATATTTGCATTAAACTGGGCTGAAACCTAAGGCTTTTTTTTTGGCTTTTTTTTTCTAACTTGAACAGACAGCTGTGCTGCTGGGGAGTTTGTTGCGCCACTTCTTCTTCCCAGCTAAAGGCACTAGGAAGTGGTGAAGGGTGGGCATTTTGGGGGACTGTCTTATGTAATTTTAACGTTCGAAAAATGCTGATTCTCAGCCTAGTTTGAATAAATGACTTTTGATTTGATTTGGCTTGTAAGGTGATTCATCATCATCACGTATAGACTACAGATCGACTTTACCCACTTCTGGGCACAATGTGCCTATCTTTTCTTGAGCCTACGATTAGTATGGAAAAATCTCATGAAAATTAGTTTATTACCAGAGTGCTTTGTACTGTAAGGCCCACTTGCGGGTTAACAGCTAACTCAGGGTTAATTCAATAATTCTCTTTGGATTAACCCTGAGTTAGCTGTAAACTCCGGGTTATTTAGCTAACCCATGAACGCGCAAGTGGGCTTAAGAGAGATACTGTTGTGTCTTATTGGTAGAAACACTGATGAATGGCTCTCATCTCCTTCAGAACGCCCGATCCTTTAGAATTTAACGCCCTACGTTTTAATAGAATATAAAAAGAATTAAATTATGAAAAACGAATAAAAAAAACCACTTCTATTTTCATATTATCATTCCAGTAACAAAAATTCCCCAATATCCCATTAAAATAGCCATATCAATTAATTGTCGGACACATTAACTAAATAATAATTCCCGCTTGCATCCAACAAGGTACGAGCCGCCTATGAGGACACACCTTTAGCTTTCAATTAAATTACCAGCGTCACGTAAATCATGGCCGGCCCACTGAAATTAACAACCATTTATGTAATTATGAATACATTTATATTCGCTCTGTGCGTTATTATTATAATTTAATTGATGTGATTATGTTTGTGTGGAACATGGCGTTTTCATACATAATTTGGGCAGTACTTGTGATTGTAATCATGTGTTGTTACCCATTACTTTGATGTAGGTAAAAAAGTAGAACAGATTTTAATATTAATGTATTAATTACAGTGACTCTGCTGGTTTTCTGATTTCAGACTAGCCATGAGGCAAGAAAACCTATCAGAATTAGGAGGAACTATTGTAAAAATAGATTATACCTACAACCTTTTTTCCCCAATCCAATTACACTATCATATATTTATCATACAAATATGATTTCATATCTTTAAAATCTATGATCATTTTGATCATAGTTAAATAATACTGTTCTTCATTTTTACATATTACACTTACATGATCATATAAACATCATTCTTAATCAAGATGGATAATTTAGCCATTTTTGAGGTTAGACGGATACGTATCACTTAACTATGCATAGACAATATGAATCGTATGTATTTATTATACCGTCATAGGTTCTTCATATAAAAATAAATCACATATCCCTGATCATATTTCTATGATAGTCGAATAATATGGCTTTTAGTGACTATCTTGATATTTCGGTCCTTTCATTATTATTTTACCTTTGATTTTGCATCACTATCACAATCAGTGATCGTTATTCTCGTTACCAAAAGGTTGCTGTTGGTTTGTCAGAGGTTCAAAAACTGTGAAAGGACTGTCATTTCAGATCAAAAGTGCAACGTCAAGGCAAAACATCAGCCTGAAAACCTTGTGATTGCTGAATCATTTTATATCTTTCTATTTCACTTTTCAGAGAGCCACAAGATCCTTATCAAATCTCCACAAGCATTGATAACATTGATGAGACAACTGTCGTGGTGCAGTTAAATCTAATGTCCACAAGATCGTGCAGCATCGGGCTGCGGTCGGAGCCACTCGGAGCCACGCAGAGCCACGCGCTCAGCGGGTGGTTACGTGACCAGTGCTAACAGTGGCGAGGCCGCGAGGGACCAAACAGCATGACTTGCTGGAGACAGAGCATCGGGAAAACAGTAGGTCAAGCTGAAAAACATAAGATCAATGTAAACTAAATATTGATCGAAGGTTAGATTTATGTTTGAATTGCAATAAGTTAGAACGACGGTGGCATCTTGCACGTACAGTTTTCAGCATTAGCGATGCTGATCCAAGAACTAGTGGTTAGACATACCTGTAAGTATTTTCATGATAACAAACCGAATAAAATAACCTCCTCCTTCTTGTAGTCCGTTATTCAATCAATCCTTGTTTCCATTCTACACGCCTTCCAATATTGCCTTACTGTTCTCTCTCCACTGTGACTTTCCTTCGGTAGTTAAACTACACGATTCGTAGTTATCGCCTCGCTGCTGGTAGTTTAAGAATAGCCACAAAAACTGCGTGTATCACCAGTTCACCACACGTACCACAGATTGCCTGCAGTAAAAAATACTAATCGAATTTATTATTGGACTGTCACTGTCTGTGGAGCCATCATGCGGAGCACGACGAACTAAGAGTAGTAGCAATGATGAAATGATTGACAATTCTAGAACAACCGTAAAAAAATGCTTTTGCTTCTGAAAGCCAAAGTCAAATCATTTATTTCAAATAGACAGTTTTTAACGTAAAAATTTACAAGAAAATAGAATTGTTTCTAGTCGCCTCTTCTAAAAAATAGTTTCGTATGGAAAAGAAAGGACAAGAAAGTTTTATCTGTTTAGTATATAATTAGGTATATGTGAAGAAGAGGTTTTACTTTATGTTATTCTCGAGCTCGCTGCTAAAGATCTAAGTCTCTTTTCCTCAGAAGCCTTTGCTGGAATGATCTCAGCTTTGTATACAAGGTAGCTCCCAGAGAGCAGCCCTACGTGCAGTTAGTATATCATGTTAGAAGCTATTACTGACATACGCCATACAAAACAAAAACCGTAATAGGCAATAACAAAATAATGACATCATTAAGTCGCAGCTTATTTGCGAAAGAATGTAATATAGTTATTTAGTATATTCGGTATTCCTAATGTAACCACATAATGTAATGATACCATAGCGTGATGATATTTACGAGCATAACAGAGAAAGTTACATCTAAATGGGCGCAGCAATTTTAGTGATAGTTACAACTTTGATACACCTACATAGGTAAATACAAACATGCACACATGAATGTTAACAACATCAACACAACAAAAAAATAAAATCTTTTAGATTCTTTTATAGCATCTTCAACAATGTCATCCAAATCCTTCTTCCATCGTTTTAGTCACGACAAGGATATTAATAAATAAAATGGTAAGTAACAAAGTATCAATAAGAAATAAGACAAAACAGGCAATAAGAAAGGGTTAATATACTACGCAGACAGACACCCATTAATAAATTTTATAAAATAAAAATTGTTTTTGTAAATTTTTTAAGACATCTTAATTTAAAACACGAATAACAAACTAAAAATTGTTTTCATCAACAGATTATTTTCTCAGATAGCGATTACAGGACAGTTTGTCACGGCACATAACACGGAATGGAATCGTTGTGTGCTCCATCCCAAGCAGAACGCCATAAAGATACGCACAATAAAAACATACATCACACAATATATTTGTGAACTCACGCCGGAGAATATATAACATAACATCGCGCCGGTATTGCCCGAAGGGCTGGGCAGAGTTGTATATAGAACACCCACATTCGACCAGTTTTTTTAAAATAACATGGGTGATCCTTTTGACATTCATCATCATCATCATCATTGGCAGCCTTGTTCCACTCACTGCTGAGTAGAGGTCTCCTCCCTTTTGTGCCATGCTTCCCTAGTCTGTGCGAATCTCATGTCAGGTCTTCCCCGCGCTCTTGTGTAGATCGTGCACCTACCTGGCCATTGGTCTGCCAAAGCTCCTTCTGCAGTTTCTTGGCAACCATTCCGTTAGAGCTCTGCTCCACCTGCCATCACCACGTCTAGCCAAGTGACATTAACCGGACAAAAATCCAAGCCAATCAATAAAAAACTCAATGGGTTTTTTCATATACACTTTGCCTGGGTTGGAAATTGAACCTAGGAACCTGACAATCTCAGTTGCAACTGCTGGTCGAGGTAGAAAATATAAATAAATTAGGAATGCTAGTTTGTTGTAACTAACCTACATTGCATCAGAAATGTTGCACAGGTCAGGTAGAGATCAAAAACTTATAATAGAACGTCTGGTTTCCGTCAAGTGCTTGATCCACTGAGATTTGTTTGTAGATTCATTCTTGATTGAATACTGTTCTGCAATGGAATTTAGAACACCCCAGTTTCGCCATACTTTACACCTGGGGTAAAATGGGTAACATGGTAAGAACTGTGTCAGAAAACATGTACGCTCAGCTACAAAAGTTTATAAATACTTCTACTTTTACACATCATCTGAACTGACACAAAATTATTAGATATGTATTACAAAATTTCATTAACTAATAATTAACATTCTTTTAATTTCACTTCTGTTCCAATTTTAATTCAATATTTAGCTCAATGATTAAGATTTTAAAATCTGAAGGGTTAATTGACTTTACCTATTTAAGAAGTAACTCCACAACCCAGAGTAGACTACAATTATGAATTTCATCGAGTATGCATTTTATCCGAACAGGTTTTTTTGAAATTATGAAAAATTTACATCAAAATCTATTGATATTTTAAAAGAAGAATTGAAGAAGACTCAATATTTTTCCTGATTCTCGATGTAAGCTCAATGTGTAGTTTCATAACTGTGAGTCACTTGGCACAAAAGACACTAAACAACTAGATCACTTAGTGGACCATTTCCCCTCATTAATATCTTCGTATCACCTCTCCTTTATCAAATCAAAACCCACTGATTGTCACCGCCATGCTCCATTGCCGCGTCATCAACGAATTTATCTGAACATTCGTTACAAAGCGTGTTCAATATGAAAGAAACTATGTCGCGGGTATTAAAAGATTGTTAAAACGCCACTACAAAGTGTTCCACTTTGATGTACAGTGAGAGAAATATATTTGTTTAGACCACCCGAATTGTAACGCAATAACATCTGTTTCATGAAACCGTAAATCGTTATTTCAAACTATGATAAATAAATTTTGTGGTATTTGTCTTTAACTGATAGATAACGCAAAACATAACACAAACTCAAACTCAAAGCATTTATTTCAAATAAACCAATTACAGATACTTTTGAATTGTCGACAGGTCGGTCAGTCAGAAAGATGAAGCTAGTTGCCCATTCCAAAGCGTAGTAGGTACCTATGGAGAAGAACGGGCAAGAAACTCCACGGACTCTCTTTGAAATCAATTTTGTTTACAACATATTGGTTACATCATTCATGTTGAAATTATATACATGTGAGAACAATGTAGAAAAACCTGCACGTTAAAAGCATCCGTAATGAAAATATAAAAACAAATAAAAAATTTAAATAAAAAAACACAAAAAGGTTTAAACAAAGAAAGATTTAACAAGGCGAAGATAAAAATGCTGTTTTTTTAATGTACTTTCCACCAAATAATTAAACGAATATCTAAAAGGGGATTCGTAATTCCAACTTTTTTGAAACTACACTTACATGTAAACGAAAATGTACCTGTAATAAAATCCTGAACTAGAAAAAGAATCTCTATACTTCCTTTCACAGTAAAAAAATTCAACCAACTGAAGTTACTGAAGCCAATAAAAGTAGTTATAACTACTGTACAAAATGCTTGAATAATGTAAACATCGCCCCGATGAGTAGCGTGATATGTCACCGGCAGAGACAATGGTGGCCGCCCACGAGGCTCTGATGACGTCAGCGCGGGCGGGTCGACGAACCCTTTATTTTTATTGAGCGGCGTAAAGCTGGCCCGATGAAAGTGCTGAAAAAATGTTTCATGGCACTGTAAAAACCGATGAAATATAAGTTACACGGATTTTTTTTTAAGAATGCTTAAAAAATTGGCACGGCATTTAGCCAAAATAAAGTTTTTCTAAGCTATGGATAATATTGCTATTTTCAACGGTTAAAAAATAATAATTTGCAGTTGACTTTTATCAGCAAAAACGTTCAAAGATGTCCTTCAATAAAATACTTATGTTCTTTGTTATCGCCATACTACATTAATAAAATAATTGAATAGTCACGACTATTCAAATAATCATAACCTTTCCTAACCGCTGCATTGTAAAAGTAAAAACACCTTACTTACCTACATTACTACCTACATTATAATTTCTGTCAATAATATATAAACAGATCTACCACCATAATTACGCTCCTCTCTTAACCTAGATACATAAGATTCAGTCAAAGATACACAAACTAATATGACCGAGAATTCACAAACGATGTGAAAATTTCGCGAAAATCTTTAACGAAAACCAGTATTAACCGGTAAAAGATTACAACTGGGTATGAAACTACTAATAAATTACCACAATAAAACACAGCTTTTTATAATCGTCCCTAATCACGAGGCTTGGCAAGCTGCTGGTGATAGTATACTATCATCCATTTCTACAGAAACTAATTTTGCCTGAGATTCTTGTCCTACTGAGCTTTATAATTTGTAAAAACCAGATTGAACAAAAAATCATAAATAATTGGAAAATGCGTAGTTAGACATTTTCTTACTACGCATTTCCCTACAAAATCACTGACCTTATTACATTCTAATATAAAATATTGTGTAGGTTTTATTTATTAACCGGGAACACGTTTAAGAATAGGGTTTCCCTTATTGTAAGGTCACCACCCACGTCTATGAACGGCGCTCGGAAGCTAGGATTATTAGGGGCTTAGGTAGGTAGCCTGCATAACCTCATTTTATCTTGGCCCAGAGATCCCTATAAATCTCGACTCATCCAGTCGTTTCAAAGAACTTTCGAAAATATGCACTAAAATAAGGATTATGTCGCATTCCTTACAAAATGCGTGGGATGCTATGTACGCAAGTGACTCTAAATATTTTTTTTGTGGCGTTCCAAAATTAATATTAGCTCGGCAACAACATTAAAAAAAAAACACGTCAGCCAAAAATGTGATTTTGGGTACCTTACAAAAGAGCTCATCTCGCAAATATGTGGCTCATCCTTTTCATTGTATTCTGGTAAGGTTCATATTAAAATCCTGGAATTACAGGACCATTATGTGACATTTCGAGGTGTTTGAGATCGACATGTGTTGGCACTTTCCATAGTTTTCCGGTTTTCCAAAGCCAGGGTAACGACTTCGTAAACATATTACAGCTTATCATCACCTACTGCAGTTCTCTGTCACACGTAAATTTATTGCAATCAGCAAGTGTACCTAGTGATTATCGGTGGATAGTCCTTCTGTCAATTGCTGGCCTAAGCTTATTCGGCAGTTTGATGGTTATTACAACATACATCCAACGTCGCAACTCAGCTGTCAGCTTCAATTAAACCACAAGCACGTTATGAAAATTCAGAGAATCTGTATTAAAGTGTGCTTTCATCAAACGTCCCATCTCTCTGTCCGATCTATAAAATCGTGTTCGCGAGGTCGTGATTTCTTTCATTTAGTTCTATTTCGAGATTGACACAGATCGGGGCTCGTATAAACCTCAGCGGCGGTCCATTCAATGGCGACAGCTGAAACAACAGCCATTAGTACAGATCTCTTTCAAACAACCTCATTTACGAGCATTACAGACACGACCACCATAAACATGCACATTGAGAGAGTAAAGATTGCGTACACGTTGGAAAAAGCACAAATCTCCTGAAAGCACGCAAGTAATTATCAGTTTGAGGTGAAATGAAATGTACCTAGTGTCGCAAAACTCGCATATACTCGGACTACACATAACATAATAATCACACTGGTATTCCCGAAGGGTTACGCAGAGATGGCCCCTATACTAACACTCACATTTCGCCAGTTTTATTTAAGTCCCAAGTAAAGGGGGAAGACTCCATGGTTCGGACTAATACTACTGGAATCACTGAAAAGATTTTAGAATCTGTTCTAAACTTAAACAGAACTAAAATGATCAAGGCTGACGAAGGATCAATATACTTACTGGAGCAGAATTTTTTTTTCAGTGGAAACCAGCATTCGGCAAATGAAGAAAATAATAGAACCTTAGTTAGCATAATCAGCCTATAATGTTCCCACTGCTGGACACAGCCTCCTCTCTGTGAGAGTGAGTAGGCTGTAATGTAATCCACCACTGCGGGCCCAATGCGAGTTGATAGATGTCACATGTCTTCGAAGTTTTAGTTCGATGTTTTCCTTCACCGTTTTGAGAACAGACCCTAGTTTAAAAGAATAAAATTATAATAGGACGAAGTCAGGGCAAAAATTTATTCGGTTCGTCATCGAGTCAGTCTATCAC